>BBSZ01006557.1:0-27071 GCA_000981365.1 Subanguina moxae | reverse complement strand
TAAACCCCCCCCCCCCCCTCTTAGTACAACATAGCCGAGTAGGCAACAAAACCTCAAAAATCCTCACAAACATATAAATGAAATAGCGCTTGCAGAAAAACCACATATTTTCTTTTGTAACGAAATAGTGGATAGCCAAAACACTGAGCCATGCATGCTAACCTTAAGGCATATAACACCATTTGCTATATGCGGTGTTATACGAGACGGCATATAACATCGCCCCTCTTAGAATTTTTGAATTAAATCTATGCAGTTCTGGACTGTAGAAACCGTTCGCAGGGCTACTAGTAATCTGGAGAGAACATCCCGCTAAGATGAACCTCCCACGTCAAAACCTTTTTAAGAAGTGTACAGATGACACGGCCATGAAATAATTTTAGGTGATGGACATCTCAATCTCGTATAGTCCTGAAAGCAAGGGAGCGGATTCGAACTTGCGACTGCGCCAATTGTTGTAACGAAAAAGTGAATAGCCAAAACACTGAGCCAAGCATGCTATCTTTGAAGTATATAACACTGTTTGCTATATTAAGTGTTATACGAGACGGCATATAACATTTTCGCACTTATACACCCAAGACTATAATGAAGAAGAAAAAACAATAAATTTTCCATATGAAATAGTTATTCCGAAATGACACACAAACACACACACATGTTCAACGGTCGACCATAAAAGAAGAAAAAGAAAAAAAAACATTATGGATCTTCACCGAGAAGAATATCAAATAAAAAATCAAAGGGAAAAGCCCTCTTTCCCATGCTCAATACAAAAGAAAGAGGAAGAAAGGAGTGACCTGTATTTCCACTACTGCCTCTTTCACATCGTCCACACCCACAAAGCCGCACCTTGAGCAATTAATTAAGGTGCCGGCAATCAAATAATCCTGCCACTCCTGCTAATTACACCTAGCAGTAGGCAAACAGCTCAAATGAAGGCACCTAATTTACCGCACCCACCTCCGGTTGGTTTGCCGCAATATCCAAATGCCCTTGCCTATTGGCAATGGAAGGGCGTTCATCCATACATCCCCCAATATTTAATGGACCTTAAGCGATGGAGTGCTGGTATTGCGCATGCAAATTAACTGCTATTTGGACGGCAATCAACAAAACGAGTGAATAAGTATGGATAAATAAATATTATTTGCTAAGTTGTGAAGAAGAAGAAGAAGCAAAATTTTTTACTTCTCCTTTATTTCCCCCTTTTCTGTGGAGTAGGTTTCCCCAGGGAGCATTCAGATTGGAATAATCGACCAAAGGGTTAAAGAGGCGTCAAACATTGCTGCTACTCTTGCTGCCGCCGTTCATCTCCCTGTGGAACCAATTGTTTTAATCTGGGCTGCAAAGGAGCAAAGGGAAGCACGACTCAGCTTGTTAAGTTTGTGTTCACACACTGAATAGATAAAAATAAATACAAATGAATGAGTAGAAAAATTTTGGTCATATAATGCTAACTGGTGGTGGCTCATAGCTAAAAACCGGGGAAATATTCACATCCACTTTCAGACCAGTCGGAGATCAACATACCGTATTTCCTCTAATAGAAGGCCCAATGGAATATGACTTTCTGTGCTTTCTTTTTTAAAAAATGTGATACAATCTTACTTCGATAAGCCGCCACTCCAATAAGTTGGACCTACCGCTGGTACAGACCACTTCTTGCCCCAATTTTTGACATCTTTCGGGTTAGCCAGGTGTGACTACCATATTCTCTCCAACAAAAGAGAATACGGTTTTTTTTGAATTAGAGGGGGGTGGTTCTATTAGAGAGAATACGGTATATAAAATTGGCTTCTCCAAAGTTAGGAACGACAATATTTTTTTCCAATCTGCCTGTGTTCTTAGAGTCTAAAGGAATAATAGGCTACATAACAATTAAAGTAATGCATTCGCAGGTTGGATGTGTTGCCTGAACGGCCTGCTGCAACAACAACCATGTCTCCAATGATTAATACAGACAAGGTCATTTTCGCGGACTCAAGCAAAAGGCATGGCCATAGGATGGGCATGGCCTATGATTATGCTACTACTACTGCTGCTGCATTTAGATGTCTTAGACAATCGTTTTAGGATTTAATTTAGGAGCATTGGGGATGGGCGCATGTAATTCCCATGCAGGAGAGCAAACAAAAGAGACAGAGACAATAAAATTTGCCTCAAATTTCCTGCACTTTTAAGCTTTTTGAGAGGCCAATGTCACGCAACAAGCTTTGATCTGCGAATCTTTTTTGGTTGACCAGATTTCTTCGGTGAAAAGTGGTCAGCCATTTTATTGAGAAATAGAAAAATGGCGATTGGACAATTAAAAGAACTGATTTATGAGAAAGCGATCGCAAGAATGGGACTTGTACCGGCAAAAAATGTTAAAGATCAGACATGAGTCATTGCCGGCACTTTTGCTGGTTGTTTCCTCCCAGAGGGGGGTTCCCCTCACCAAAATAGCAATTTTTTGCCTTTTTAAGGTCTTATTCTTTTCTAAACATCATTTCCACATTCGTACAATTCAAAAACATGTGTCCATGAGTGATACATAACATCTAACCTTCCAAATTTCTTTCTCCAGGCATAGTCCAAAACATAAAGGCTGTGTATAGTTTCCCCCCTCAAATTGCTTAAACTTGATTATCTCGGCTGTTTTACAACAAGTTTTTCTAATTTTTTTTTTGTGTATTGGGGCAGCTCACAAAAAGAAGTTCACAAAAATTTTGGTCTGCTGGATTACACAAATCGCTAGTGCGCAATTTAGTTTTTCCGATGTGCAATTTCCGATTAAAATCTTGGTGATTAATCTGCTCTCCAGTCAAAACAGTAAAAAGGCCGAGCGAATTGGACGAGCATGGAGATAGAGGAAGCAGAAGCAAGAGCAATGGGCTCATGCAAATCTTTTTGAAGCAGGAACAGCAGCAGTTAGAGGGCAAATCCGCATAGCAACAAAATGAGATAAGCATCAATTGCCGACCAACTGTCCCTTTCTTTGCGTGTTCATTTAAACTACAACATTTGGGCGGAGGAATTGATGTTACGAGTGACCTGGAGGAGGTGGCACACGTTAATAGAATTGGTAGCACTGTTAAATGGAACGCCAGTCAGGAATAACCGGCCAAAATTCGCATCTTTTGAGTAAGGATCCATCTACTCCAGAGTCAATTTGTGCTTGACGAATGCTAATTGAGAGGCGGTGTCCACCTTCATCCTTAAATTCATCCCAGGGGTTCCAAAAAATAAAACACCTAAATCATTTAATAATAGATTAGTCTGAAAAATGTCAAAATAGCATGTTTTCCATAGGCAATCAGTTTTCGGATGACACCCAACTATACGTAATAAATGTCTGTGCACAAAATGTTCCTCATAGATAGCAATATGCCCTAATTCAAAAGGACTAGTTATGAAAAGCAGGAGAGAATCAAACTAAGGAAATTTCAATAAATTTGATTGTGAAAAGAGCTTGAGAGAAGCCAACGAACATCCCCGTAAATATCTTGTCTTATGAATGGGAATAAAGAGACAAAGCGACAATTGTGACTCCTTAAGCTAGCAGCACAGCAACAAAACAGCGCCATACTCCACAAAAAGACGCAATTGAAGAAGAAGAGTTCAAAAGGTGGTAGCACAATGCGGTGGGTGACCCTGGAAACCCAGACAAATTTGCATAAGTATACACAAACAAGGAGACAGCCACCAAAATTCGGCTGCGCAAATTAGAAAAGTTTGAAGAGGAGATGTATCCATAGCCAAATGGTGGGGTTCATTTGACATTGAAGGGAGCAACCTATGTGGATCACTACTAATTACTCTCCTTTTATTCTCAGGTTCCTTCACACATATCATGGCAAGGGACTCAATGGTAACAATACCAACAACCAAATTATGTTGTTGTTGTTGCTCACAATTATTTGTTTATACTATATGCATATTGGGTGAATTGGGCCGAGAAAAGCAGCAACTAGTGGAATGTGAGCACAATAATCCTCTTGAACACAATAAACTCTTTGGTGGAGGTGCAGAGGAAGTGTTGTAGACTGGGGTTCAACCTCTTTTTTTTTTGTCTGATATAGCCAAAGTGCACCCACTTGATTCAATAAAAAATGTGCACCTTTAGAAGTCACTGCTCAGACAATAGCCAGGCTAACGCACTACAATATAAGTGGTCAATAAGTGGCCTTGATCCGATAAAATAAATACGTTACAGTCAATCCTCGATTTAAGGTCCCCCACTGAGACCAACCCCAGAAGTTAAACCGAGAGGGCCGTTAAATCGAGATTTGACTGTATAAAAATTGCCAAAAACCCCTTTTTTTTTTTTTTTTTTTGATTTATTTGTTTCCATAGGAAGGTCTGAGGGAACTAATGTGTTTGCCAGCCCACTTAAACTTGCGTCAACTAAAATATATGGCGATTGAGATAGAAGCAACAATAAATGGTCTGCATTCCCCATGGATCACTTTAGCGTTTACGCATAAATTTATAATTTGCTCGCCATCTTGCTATGCACATTATGCTGACTGCTGCTGACTCTTGTGTCATATTTCTTGTTGGGTGAGCAAATTTGCACAACTGCACTCATAATTCACTCTAGTGTGAATAGCTCTGACTTGATGCTTGGCCATAATCAACCAAATAAATGAATAGAATTTTATTCAACAATGAAACACACAGAAAACAAACAAAAAATACTGCACAAGTGAGGTAAAATCAGACAGAAAGCAAAACTTTAACACCAACAGTGGATTGTTTCCAAACTATTTTTTCCATCTTCTAAAAAATATGCTTGGCTCCCCTAGCTGGTATTCTTTTTGCCCTTGAAACCTTTTTTTTCGTGTTTATGTCCATACCGTATTCTCTCTAAGAGAACCACACCGACGCCTGGGCAACCAAGCATCTTTGCCGAAATTTGGACAAAAACGAGGGTAGTGTGATCTCAAACAATTTTTAAGACATAACATTTCTGAGGACAACCCAATATGCTCATTAACTTATTTACAAATACAGTGTCAAAGAATACTCGTATTTTCGATTTAATGATCCTAAAAACTTGTAATTACAAGATTAAAGCGGTATCAAATGCCTAGATATGTCTATACAGACGAGATATCAGAGAGCGAACCGATGGGAACATGCGATTGGTAATCTTGCAGATAACTCCATTGGTGTCTTGTATTCGCCATTGGCCACCTGCCAGAAATTGGTCTCATGGTGAGTAGTTGTTGGGAAAGCTGTAGTTGGCTGTCTTCCAAGGAACACATCTGACTGCGAATGAGCGAAGAGAAAGAGCATTGCTGATTAGCAAAAGAGATTGCAAAAGGATTGAAAAGATCATTATCTGGCTGCCTTTGGCGGTCGGACTTCATCGCAGTAAATTCTTCAAAGTCAACTCCTGCCAGTTTAAGCCATGAACTCACATCTAAAACACCCCTTTCAATTATTGAAAAAAAGAAGAGACCATTAACCTGCAGGAATGGCCCAAGGCTGAGTGTTATGCTCAAAAGACCAAGGATCGGCCAAGCTCTCAGGGTGCAACAAGTCAATGGTTGGAGCAAAGGAATTCAGTGAAAGGCTCATAAACCGTCCAGTAGTGCAGTCCAATGGTCGTAACACATTTTTTTCTCTGACCAAAACAAGGTCGGTCTCAAAGTCTTGGAAGTAGCCGTTGTAGCCGAGCGGAAAGTAGAGATCAGGGTTGCTATCTTCAACAACTTGACCGACTGGAGAGTAGACAAGTTCACGCACAATTGCACCTGCAAGTATCTTTTTCATTTTTTTGGTATATAATTTAAAATGATGATTTTGGCTTGGTTCTCCCTGAGGTTTAGCCTCTGTGTATCCAGATCATTGGACAGTGTTAGTGGCCAAACCACATAAGGGACCAAGCAGAAATCGAGTTTTCCATACTATGTGCGAAAAAATTACGCTCTCCAAGTTGGCTAATTAGCTTTATCATTATTGGGTGAGGCAAAAGTTCGTACGAATTTTAATTTAAGCCTTATTTTTAATGATAAAACCCGTCCGAAGGTGGCCATTTTGACCATTTGTTGAAATAAAGTTATACACCGTTTAAAAGCTCTTTGTCTGCTCTTTAAAATGGTACCAAACACTTTGTGGGAAAGAGTACATTTCATCATTAAAAATAAGGTTTAAATTTAAATTCGTACGAACTTTTGCCTCACCCGATATTATTAGTTTTATTATTATTGTCTAGCGTTGTTTTTTTTAGCTTGTTATCTTTACCAAACTCCAAAAATACTGACCAGTGTGATCTAGAATGAAGCGTGTTGATTTGAAAGGATCCACCACAATGGTAAATCGTTGTCCAGAATAACTTTCCAAAAGAAACGGCTCATCTTGATCGGTGTAGTGAATGATCCATATGGATTTTTCCTCACGTCTGAAACTTTTCGATAAAATTTCGTACATTTAAAACTATTATGAGCCTATTGTTCGGGCTAATTGTTCGGGCTAAAAGTGCTCACTTTTTGTCTTGAAAAGTCGAAATCGACGCGTCGAGTCGACAAACCTACTCCCCTGTTTGGACCTTAATGGTTTTAAAGAACACCATCAATGAGTTCATCACTGAAAAGCAACTTACGAAGACGATGTATAATGAGTGATCAGATGACGTTTATGGGGAAGAGCGTAGTGAAAGGTGTGCACTTTAGCCCGCTGTCCATTCCTGTCGAACACCCTTCCAATCAATCGATTCTCGTCGTCATAGGCATAAGAGTATTGTAGGTGCTCTTCTACGACATCAGTCTGCTTGCTAGTTTTGTTTACTTGAAGCAACTGTCCAATGGAGTCATACTCGAAATGAGAAGATCCTAAAATAACCTGTGATATATAATGGCTATTTTGAGATAAAAAGACAACCTCTTTGATGAACCCATCCATTTTTGTGAGCACGGTAAACGGTATTTCCCACTTTTTGAACTACGCCTCCCGCACCTAACTTTACTTTGAAGTTATTGATTTGTTCCAGCCTGCTGTTTTGATCGTAGCTTAGTGTCCATTGGTGGCCTTTGCTAAGCACATATTTAGAGAGCTGCAAAAAAGTTTAAGATAAAGGGTGGTACTTAAAAAAAAGGTATTAGACGAAATCAGGCCAGACACATTTTCCTGTTTCCGGATTGTTCTCAGGAGACTGCTTGATTTCTTTGGTTATGAAGCGGCCAAAAAGACGAGATATTGAATTCCAACAAAAGATAAAGTTGAAATTTGCTCTAACCCAAATTTGTGTCAAGTAATAGCCATTTTGTCCGGTCCGATTTTAAGTTAGAGGATATTTGTAAAACCAATCATAAAAGGCAACCCACCTGTCCTTTTGCATCATATAGACGCTCCTCTAAAATTTGTTTTTGGCTGCCTACTGTCCAAATTGTTTTGGTCAATCGTCCCAGAGAATCGAAGTCAAACGAGCCTTCAAGCATTTGTGTCATAGCAAAGGAGAAAAACAGCAAGCGGCAAAGTCTTCTATCCGACAGGTAGTGAGTGTCCAAATAGAACTAAAAAACCAACAGAATATAGTAAATTGGTGCTTCAATTGTTTTGCTTTAAGGCGAGTTTTGAGCTCGAAAACTAAGGCTTATACGAAAAAATGATCTCAATTTTTTTTTCTTCAGAAAATTAGTTGATTCACACCAATATTATTTTTGATTAGGGTTATTAAAACGAGAACTCAAAACCGAGCTCTGGACTCCAAAGTTCGAACATTTTTGAGTGGTCAATCCGAGGACTTAAGAACCCTTTACCAACGCAAATAATTTACCATCGGATGAGATATTCTTCTTTTCTGGATGGTGTATTCAAAGGTGCTGTTGGCAATTTTATGAATAAGTCTTGAAGAGTCATAGCGCTCAAATCTTTGCTGAGCTAATGGAATCTCGTTGAATGCAGCATTCAATCCAGTCACTTTTAGCAAATCATCGTACTCATAGTAGAAAGTGACTGAATTAAGTAGAGCACCACCATTAGAATATATTTTCTCTTTTGTAGACAGTAGCAAGGAGCCTTGGTAAGTGAAGCTTTTATTGGTTGTAGGTGAGGCAATGTTGCTTATCTGGAAAAAATGTTGTCATACCTATCCCACCCATCTAAATAAAACAATCTTACTCTATTATTCTCGTCATAAGTGTACTGAAAAGAGTTCGACTTAGAGTAATTCAAGCCTTCTATCCTGCCATATTCATCCCTCTTAACCAGAAATTCTTGTTCTGCTTCTTTTGATGAAAACTTAATGAGTTGACCATCAGTATCGTAAATGATGACATAGCTTATAGCCCCTCTTCCACGTGTTTTGGATGACATGGGAAGCTGGTAAGTGAACATTTCGGCTCCACTCCCCACATTTCTCACAAAAAATTGATGTTTTTCTCCGTTGGGAGTGATTAAGCCGATGATTTTAAGGCCATTTTCCTCCAGAATCCATGTAAAGTTGCCTTCTTGCTCAGAGCCGGTTAGGACAGTGGTGGCAAAGGTGGAAGTGCTATTATGGTAGAAAAATTTTTTAGTAATAGCAGAAACACCAGTTCCAGCAATGGAAATCTCAGCCAGTTTGCCTTGACCATTATACTTGAACTGCCGAAGTTGATCTTGCCAAGAGATTTGGGAAGGGTAGGATTGACTAGTATAGTTAACATATAAATGGGTGGTCGCCTCAGCAATTGCAGATGGATTTGAGTGGATGGAGATCAACTGGCCAACTGAGTTATATTTGAGCTCGAGCAGATCGCTGTCATAGTTATCGATAAAGGTATCGCTCAATTGGTTACGGTCAAATTGAACTGTGAATATATTTCTGCCATTGACCTAAAACAAAATATTAGAGGTGTGAAGCCTCAGGAAAAACGACCTTTTAATAAGAATAAAATATACCGTATAACCTCTATTAATCCTCCCCCCTCTCTCGTCACCACGGTCGGTGGTCAACCATTTTTTACGGCTCAATCACCCAACAATTGGGCACTGACACCACACTCAAAAATATAGCCCTGAATCTCAGCTATATTTTTGAGTATGGTGTCAGTACCCAGTTGTGGGGTGGTTGAGCCGTAAAAAATGGTTGACCACCGACTGTCGTGACGAGAGAGGGGGGAGGATTGGGAGCTATACGGTATGCTGTTTTATTTCCAATATTTATAGTAAAGTTTTACACTGGACAAACTAAAACTTGTGAGGTCAAATTTTGAGATTATTAAATCAACACTCGGTCAACTCATACTTTTACTTTACGCTGGATATGAACTTTGTTCCGAAAAATTATTTGAGTTATTTGGCCCTAGTACAGGTCCTACACTTTTTCTGCCTGAGTGCCCCTATTACCCCCTAACTTATTTTGGCCCCTTAAAGCGAAGTTCTGCTTAAATATGAATCATAAAGTATGTAACCGCAATTCCGAAAACAATCAAATTAAATTTAATCCAATTCAATAAAATAAACTTGAGTAAACTTTCTCTCCAAACATAGTTAGAACAGCGTCACAAGAGTGTTAATTAAAGTTTTGGTTGTAAACAAAGTCTTTAGTCACAAAAATGTAAGTGGATTAGTAAGTAAGCGAAAATAGTAATCCTAAAAAGTTCACTCTCTGTTTCAAACTTTGTTATTGGAGAAGGAAAATTCACCCGTCTTCTTCGTCCAACCTGCACAATATGGTCCGACACTCCCTCAGTTGCGCTTCCCCGCCCAACGTGGTTGCGCCACTCCACCCGATGGCTCAACTGCCGACGAGAAGGTTGAGAGACTTCTGGAATGCTGATCTTTTGTTTGAGCACAACTTCTTCACTAGGTAACAACAGAGGATGACCAATTTTCTCGAATAGTATCTTTTGGCCAGAAGAAAAGTCGAAGGTAAAACCAGACTGAATTGAAGTTAGCTTGGTGAAAGAGGTTCCTAAATTCAAATCAGTTAGACGGCAATTTTATTAAAGAGGCGTGTTTACCTCGCTTTTCTACGAATTCATTCTCATCAATCATAAAAACATTGTATGGCAGCCCATTTTTGGTTACTCTAGAGACAAGAACGCCAGACTCAAACACTGGATTTGCTAGGTTAAATACATTTCCAGCCGTATTTGTCACATTGGTGAGTATTGAAGTAGTTGCTTCATAGGTAAACCACACCGATTTTCCACCATTAATTGTTCTCTTCACTAACAACTGATTGTCTCCATATCCCAGAGAAATTTCACTTCCAGTTACCGTATCAAAAACCGATTCCAGCAACTCGCTGTTATCTTTATCCGTAGTGAGATGGATTTCGCCGCCATTTTCACACTTCAAAACAGTTTGAGTGGAGTGTTCCCGCACAATTTTGACTCCAAATTTCCCTCTAAGCAATATTTTAGACAGCTGTTGAGCAGTGTTGTACCTGTAACATAAACGAAGGATTATTGGTCCAATTTAAAAATGACCTTACGTAAAGTTGCATAATAATTGGCCAGTCAACAAGGAGGAAGTACTGTGATGATAGCCTTTGTCGTCGAAGTAGTAGATCTCGTCTGTTGCCGGAGAATTCAGGATGTACATATTCGTGAGATTGTTAAATTGCACTTTTGCTGTTTGTACCCTCTTAATTTTGTGGTTTGCCTATAAAAAAAGATAAATATTTTTCGAGGCCACAAAGCAAGAAAACAAATTACTTGATCAGCGATGTAGACATCACCATTAGGATGAACAGCCATGGCCACAGGTTTGTGCAATAGAGCTTGCGTAGCAATCAAAGGATGCGAGTCCAAGTCATCACAAGGGCAGTTGCTTGGATGACAATCACATTTCCCTACTCTACCAACAATTATTTCAGCGGGAGAGTCCGCCCTGTTCATAGACAATGACCGAATCTAAAATTAACCACAAAGTTTGATTGAAAAAATAACTGAAATTTTTAGAGATTTACATGATTCATTCTCTTCCCATCAGACTCGGCCACTAGCACCCTGCCCAAAAAACAATCAATGGCAATGGCCTAAAGATGTATAATTCACAAACAGGAACTTCCACTTCACACGCTAAACTACTAACTTGAGCATTTCTGAGCGGTTCAAAACCAATCACTTGTTCACACCCTTTGCGCACACCAGCCAACACAAACACCATTTGAGAAGTCAAATCGATTCGATAAAGCACTTCAGAATCTAAAACAAACAGGTGCTGTGACTCGGAGCAGTGATCAGAAGCGACAGATGTAGGCCATTCCTGCAACAAATTAACTTTAAAAGTTTTGAAAATAAAGATTACAAACCATATTGAGTTCTCGAATGGGAAAAGAGGCAGCACAAGCTCTAGCTGGTTTCCAGGGATGATCGGCAATTATAGTGAAGATCTTGCCCAAACTTGTAACCACTCTTAATTTTCGTCCATCAACAATAAACAGATTTCCGAGAGCGTCAAAAGCGATGCCTGTAAGAGAGCTGGTTTTATGCTGATAAAGAATTGGAGAGTCAAACCTTTCGGAAAACTAAGCTGCGAACTAGTAGCCAAACCACCATCACCACACGAATCAGCCAATCCAGTGTCAGAACTAAAAGAAACAGCAAATGAATGATGAAATGATAAAAGAAAAGCTCAAAAAGAATGAAAATACCATGGATCTCCATCACCAGCAAAAATTTGATAGTTATTGAGAATGTCCTTCGACTTCACCACTTTATTCACCTGCCATACCTGACGCCTGAGAGGAAGAGAGACGAAAAGAGCACCAGTAAACGGATGCACAGCTAGATAATATTGATGTGCAGTATCCAATGTGCTACAATAGCAGATACGATAAATATAAAAAGATGCAAAAAAATTACTTCAACTCAAGTACACCTTCTACGTCAGTCCCACTAGCAGAAACCCTCCTGATCAAATTGAAGTCGCCAATAAACAGAGCGCCATCAGGAGATATTGCCAAAGCCATGGGTGAAAATAGTTGCGCCCTCGATAGCTGTTCTTTGCCCTTGCACATGACACAATTGACCAAACGCCTAGATTCTGAGCCGAAAACAGTGCTGAGAATAGCAGGTGATTTGTCCAAGTATAACTTGCTTCCATCTCCTTTGTAAAGCACATCTAAAAGATGAATAAAGAATATATGAAAAAGACGAAAGATTCACTTTTGATAGGATCAAAGCGATGTTGGAAGTTTAAAGTCCAAGACTCCCGGAACAAACCCCCTTGATTGATAATAGCTCCTTGTAGTTGCACGCGCTGAGTATGCCAAATAATCTCTTCAGCTTTGCTAGCACACTCTTCGTATTTATAGCCGATTTGAACTAAAATTCTTTTAAGCTGTTGAAATCTTGAAAAGAAGCAAAGCAACGAACCAATAGCATCAACTAATCCATACTCCAATTGTCCATAGACATTTCTTCTATCCCACCAGAAAGTGTGCATTTGCTCAGGAGTAGCAGAAAATACGCTCTCAAAACGTTTGCCAGCAATATCAATGTTGACATGTATGAGCCGTAGTCTCACCGGCACTTCCTTGCCCAACAAAGACATGTACAAAACGCTTTGAGCTGCTTTCGCTCTCTCGCTGCTATATACTAAAGCTTCTGGAAACACATCTGCGCCAAACTGCAATTCTAGTGGGACGGCTTGAAGCACAGTTCTAGAGTCACCGAATATTTGAGTAATAGGTGAAGAAGTAGATGAGTAACTAGCATATTGGCCAATTTTCCAGCCTTCCAACACTTTAGGTCGAATTTTATGACTTATTCTATAGTTTTGGCAGATGCTAGTTACAACAGCCGCTTGAGCACTGTTCAAAGGTTTGCCAAAGTTTTCCACCGTTTCGTTGTTGTTCATATACACATCTCCAACATAGACTATTTGATTCCAGGGCACGTAGAAGGATTGGGTGACTTTGCCATAAGGTTGTCTCACAAATAACACTCTGACTAGACCACCTCCATTGACCACCAAATCAAAAGTACCACCTCCATCTTCACTCCTACTAATGCTGAAGCCGTGTTGGTTGTTATCCGCATCACTAACTCTGACTCCTGTGAGTGGTCCACCCAGGGAAGAGAGCACGCGTCCACGGATCACAGAAATTCGCCTGGAATTTGGAAGATATAATTGACTCTGAAACTTCTACAATTGCTAGTAACTTACTTTTTGTCCAACAATTTTTGATCCGCATAATTTTGCACTGAGGGATGACCATCGAACAAAAACTTGACTTTGTGGAAGAAATTGGTGTCTTCGTTTACTTTCGCCTTGAGAAGAGCATCTTTAGGCAAGATAGCGCTTAAACACATTGGGTTGGAAGAACAAGCACTGCTGGAACAACACTCTGAATCTTCACAGTCTACTAGCCCATCTATGGTAAAGGATTAAAATGCGATATTACCCAACCAAAATGAGAAAAAGACATACCACCATCATTGTCTAACCCATCTTCACAATCAGATTCCTTGCCAAATTCACATCCCAAGCCATAGTGTTCAGCATCACAAAAGCACTTCCACTGGTCTGACACATAGGTGCACTGGCCATTGCCACTGCAGTTGTGAAGACAGCCTTCTAAAGCAGAAATATTTGCAAGTAGATTTTGGTTAATATCATCCTAAAATCACTGACCAATAAAACAATTGTCTCCATTCCAGCCTCTATCACATATGCAAACATGCCCTTCACAATGTCCATGCACAGCACAATCCTGAATGCACTCATTGGAGGAACAGTCTTCGCCACTCCAACCCGAAGAGCAATGGCAGCTTCCATTCACACATACACCGTTTGAACAGCCGGCATCACACCTCCACAGTGATTGAGGCAATCTTTCTATTTGGTTTTCGTTACCTTCTTCGTTGGAAACATGCCTAAGTTTTACCAAAATGTGATATGCCCAACTAAGCTCTATGCATCCAAAATTTCTTACCTGACCCTTTGGGCGGAATCCGTTTCTGTTTTCTCCGTCGAATCACCTCGATCCACTGTGAAAGATAAAAGTTCATCACCGGGCATCTTTCTCTCCGACGCGAAAGGACACATTTTGGAGCCATCAAAAGATTGTTCGCAGCTTTCACCCCACCAACCGGAGACACAATAGCACTGTGAATTTTGGCAGATGCCATGTCCTGAGCAAGAAGGATCCACACAGCTCGGCTCATCGCAAAATTCGCCACTCCAACCGGAATCACAGATGCATTGACCTTGGAGAGAGCAACTATAATATCTGTTTCATAAAGATGTCAATAATCATTGGTAAAAAAAAAAGCACCGTCCATGGTAGTTACAATTGGGCAAGGCACACCAATTAATTAGCAGATCACATTCAGGTCCTTTAAAGCCTTCATGACAAACACAACGGCCATTGCTAAAGACTCCATTGCCACTGCATAGCACGGGGCAGGCGGCTAAAAACTAAAATGTTAAACCCTTACTGAAAAAAACGGCTGACCAACAATCCACCAATTCAAAATCGTGTTTTTGCTTATTACAGGAAATACGGTACACAAAATAATTATGATTGGATAACAAAAATATTCAAATACTTGACAGTGTTTCTCCAGAGTTTCCCCTGCCGGGGAAATTCTTGTATTTCTTCGGATAATTATCTGAGGATCACTCATTTCAAAGCTCTAGTAATCACAAGGAGCCAAGGCAAAAATCTTTTCGGGGTGGCCTGAGACTCTCAGGCTGAGAGCACGCATAGCCAAACTTACTTTCTTCACAGTATTTTCCACTATATCCAGGATGACAGTGACATTTTCCCTGTTTGCATACTCCTTTTCCGAAACAATCATACTGACAAAGTTGACTAAAACGCTCACTATCATCGGCTTTGAGGCTATATGAAGTCGTCACACTAGCTAGCAGACTAATTGATTGAACCTAAAAAGCAACCAATATTTTTTTACTTCTTTAGTGGGGTTGTCAACAATCCGGAAAGGTATCTTTGCAAATTTTAGGAAAGAATAAAGCAGGATACCCCCCACTCTCGTCACGACGGTCGGTGGTCAACCATTTTTTACGGCTCAACCACTCAACAATTGGGTACCCCTAGACCCCTGGACCCCCTAGACCCCTGGTCCTCCTGGACCCGGTATACTCTCTGGACCTCCTGGACCTCCTAGACCCCTGGTCCTCCTGGACCCCTAGACCCCCGGTTCAACAACACCAAACAAATTCAAAAAAGGCACTTACCCTGAGATCGTCGTTAAGAAAGCCAAAAAACCATCGTCCAGAAAGCAAAAAATATGAAAGCAATGCATGTTTTACGACCTAAAAACCAAAAACTTTTCTATATTCCATCGATCATATACACTAACCATGTTTTGATCAGTCAAATCTCTTGTCTCTCTAAACTCAGCTCCTGTCAAGTGCAGATGGTCAGCACTGATAATTCGTTGGAAGTCGTAGGAGGAAGGGGTTGGCTCTAAAGTCTGTCTGGCGTACAGTACCAGCCTAGACTGTGGCCTAATGGATATGTTGAACAATATCTGGCAATCATGTTGCACAGAAAACTGCCTACAATGTCCCTTGTCGACAGTCCAAAGAAAAGAGCCAAATAAAACCTACGTATAAACAATTCTCCTAGGTGGCAAGTCGGCATGGATGTGCTGGCCCAAATGAATTTGTGATGGGAGGGGCAGCAGTTGTCCAGCCTGTAGTGAGCGAAGAGCGGCAGCAGAGGAAGTGTTTTGTGCATTTCCTCCATACAAAACACCTCCATTTGCATTGTGGTAAAAAGAGTAGTTGGATTGACCCGTTTGGAATACTAAAGATGCTTTTTATTGGCTTGAGTAATAATTAACGATCGTTTTCTTTGCGCGCGTTTATTTCCATACTATTGGCATTTTGTATTATTAAAACGACTCAAATTAAAATCCCCCCTCAAATTAATCATTTTTTTCTTTTGTTTATGAGCATACCGTATTCTCTCTCTAATAGAAGCCCCCCCCCCAATTCAAAATCGTGTTTTTGGCATTGTGTGCTTTTTCCAGACGACTTTCAGGCAGCTTACCACCCAAATTATAGCTAAGACAATAAGGTACAATTTAAGTAGTAAGTTACCTGAGAGACACCTGGAAAAATTGGGTCAAAAACACAATGCCAAAAACACGATTTTGAATTAGGGGGAGGGCTTTATTAGAATATTTACGGTATTCCCTCAAATTACTCATTTATCCCGTCAAATTGCTTTAACTTCATTATCTCGCTTGTTTTACAACAAGTTTTTCTAATTTTTTTTTGCAGTGTGTAGCCCTGGATCTGTTCTTTCTAATGCAGTATCAGCTGACTCAATGTTGCTGCAAAAAGTTAGTGAAAAAGATCTTTTACGGGATGATCTTTTTCTCCATTCAAATACCTTTTTCTCCTGCTTTTTTCAGCAACATTGAGTCAACTGATACGGCGTTAGAAGGAGCAGATCCAGGGCTACAAAATGGTAAAAATTTGTTGTAAAACAGCCGAGATAATCCTGCTTAAGCAATTTGAGGAAATAAATGAGTAATTTGAGCCTTTAGACTAATCGGCATCATTAAGCCCGAAAGAGTGGTCAAAATGCAGTAAAGCACGGATTTATCAGCAACAGAAAGGTTAGAACCAAAAATGATCGCTTTTTGATTAATTTTATTGCACCAATTTCTAATCTCTTAGTTCCCCTATTTTGCTCAATCTTTTACTTGCCAACCAGTCAGCTTTACAAGTTGGTTTAGAACACTTGTTCTCGTGAACCCTTGGAGCCCATTTAATTATGTTTTACTTCGTGCCTATTCTCTGGTTGCTTCTGTCTGAATACATAATAATAATAAAATTTAAAAGGCCATTCTATGTCGGCTAATCCCCGTTTTGCCACCGCTCATTAAGTGAATGGGGGTGACTCAACAGGCCAGCTAGCCCCACCACTTCCTTTCGAACAAATCAGCGCCTTTGCAAATTTATTGCAGGCAAACTAAGCCAATTAGTGGCGGCATTTGTGCTAAACTGCAAACTAGCTCAACTATGTGGTTAATTATTATAATGTGAGAGGAAATCTTGAGGTCAAACATAACCACTTTGGCTATTCACTTTTTTTCAAATTCGCAATAAACTGACCTAAGAAGTAGGCGATGGCAAAAAAAGCTAACAAAAGCAGCAGAAATAGTGCAGCCAGCACAGATCTCGGCAGGTTGGAATTGCAGGGCAGGAAAGTATTGGAATTGAGACTACCACTCAAATTGCGCTTGCTCCTGTTTTGAGAGCAGGAGATTAGAGAAGAGTCATTCAGTGGAGGTGGTGGAGGAAATAGTATCCCTCTTGGCTGGTGCTAAACAATAAATTTAAAAAATTAGTTTTGAAATAGTTTTTGTACACCATTTTATAAGGTAAAAATTGCTGCAACAAAATTCCGCTGCGAACTTTTGTTACACCAGCTGGTGTAACAAAATCTCTAACTCTCAGCTCATACGAGGTCGACGGGGGCTCGTGGCATAGGGTTGATGTTATATGCCGTCTCGTATAACACTTGATATAATAACGGTTTTATGAGCGGTAAAAGTAGTATGCATGGCTCAGTGTTTTGGCAACCTACTTTTTCTGTTACAACTCTTGGCGCAGTCGCAAGTTCGAATCCGCTCCCTTGTTTTCAGGACTATACGAGATTGAGATGTCCATCACCATTGCCGTGTCATCTGTACACTTCTTCAAAAGGTTTTGACGTGGGAGGTTCATCTTAGCGGGATGTTCTCTCCAGATTACTAGTAGCCCTGCGAACGGTTTCTACAGTCCAGAACTGCATAGATTTAATTCAAAAATTCTAAGAGGGGGAGATGTTATATGCCGTCTCGTATAACACCTCATATAGCAAACGGTGTTATATGCCTTAAAAATAGCATGCATGAGTGGTTTGGCTATCCACTATTTCATCGAAATCCCAACTAAAAAATCAAACCTGCATCTTCTGTTTGTCATACATCGAGGAGGAAGAAGTAGTGTTGTTGTTATAAACAGATTTGTTGTCACAACTTCTTCTGCCTCCACTAGAGGACAGTAGAGACGTGTCGACTTCATTTGGATCAAAATAGAATCCACTACCCCCACTTCCCATGGCTCCTCTGTGCATAGCAAAAGCGGACGAATTTCTCCAACTTCTTCTCAATGTAGCTGGACAACCACCACTTGTCGCAGCAGCATAATCATTACTCCTGAAAGAATTAAAAGATTTTAGACAAATAAATCTAGCAAAAAAGTTGCGGTAATACAATAAGGGAAAAGCACATATGCAGAGGTCAATTAATTCCTTTATAATACCACTAGTAAACAACAAATCAAGAATAGGGAGGAAGAGGGATACCCAAAACAAGAACCTTGCTTCCTGCCCCTCCACCAATTGCCTCTTCCCACGAGGGAGGGAGTAGTCAAGGTGAAAATAATTAAACCAATGATTTCTGCTCCCACCACTGTGCACCACACAAAAAGTGACTATTTGCCTTTGCCACCAATTTCTCGCTATAATTAATTAATGGATTCAGAGGTCTGCAATAGGTGGATTAACAAAAACGGGTGAAGAGTGATTAACTGTGAAAGAATGGTCCTTCTCCCCCTTCTTTTTTGTCTCATAGATCCCAATCAGGTTGGGGCTAGATGACTCTTGAATGCAGCACCCAGTTGATCCATTGATGGAGGCAAAAGAGATAGATTGATGTTGCATGATCAACAATTGCTAGATAAACCAAAGTTGGTCAGGGTTGATAAGCCAGAAAAAAAAGCACGCATGTATGCTTGTCATCCTATAAACATCCCCAATCTAAATAAAGCCAGCTTTTGACTTGCACCATTCAACATACAGTGCGGTGGAAAATAGGTGGAAAATAGGGGCAGCAACAGATTGTAGGCACACATCTAATTGCCCTCTTCCTGCTATTGTTCTTTTTGTAGAGGCCGTAAAAAGAAGCAGAAAGAAAAGGTTGTTGTTTTCTTGTTGAGGACGGCTGTCCTCAACAACCAAGAGATCACAAAAGAATGCCGCTATCTTTTTCAAATGGCACTGTAAAAGGGGGTTGTTGGGGGTGGAGTGGTCTCACTAGAAACCATTAAACGAAGTTTGTTCCCCACTGCAAGTGCTAACGGACTATTTGTTCAGTCTTGCATCACCTTGCTTCACCATTTAGATGTGTTCTCGCTATCCGTCGACTTCCAAGGGAAGTTGAGTAATGTTTATTCAAGAATAAAAGGTTGTTACGCAACATCAACTCACTATCTCCATTTTTGTTAATGAATGGAGAAAAGATATGCCCCTTTCAGATAATATTCTGGTATGGTGCTGATGGCCAAAAGCGCAGCACAATTATTGGGCTGAGTAATAATTAAAGATCGTTTAAAATTCGGTTAAAAATTCGGCCTTATTTTGTTCAGAGAGATCATGCAGAACCCATCCAGCCAGTTTCCACACTTTTCCGGCTTTTTTTTTGGCACACATCGAACTGCTCGATTAGCATCCTGCTAGTCAGACTTTCATCATCTTCTACGGCTCGCCCAAAGGCCTTGTCGTCAAAATCTGAAGAGCGGCCTCTTTGTTTATCATCTTCAAGACTTGTGTCATCGGATTTAAATTTTTGGAACCACTTCCGAACTTGACTTTCCCCAATTGTTCCTTCACCAAAAAGTCCATTGAGATCGCGAAATGACTGGGCTGCGGTCCATCCTTTCTCGAAGTGATAAAGCATAATATGACGAATATGAGTATGATTATCGACACGCATTTTTAATCAACTAAATAGTGAGGAATATTAATATGGTAGAATAGTAAACAATACGCCAATAATATGGAAATAAACGCGCGCAAATAAAACGATCGTTAATTATTACTCAAGCCAATATATTGTTTTTAGTCTGCCAGAAAAGATATTTTTTCTGAAACTTAGATTGGACCAGAGCTTTACCCTCATTTGACTAACGACGTTTCGAGGTTTTCCCTTTTTTTTTTTTAAAGGCGAAATATGTTTTAGTCAAATCCAACCAAATAGTGCCCGAAGGTTGGTTATATTTAGGAATTTCGTTATATCGAGGTTTTACTGTAAGTTAGGCCACAGAAAGATGTAAGTTAAAGGCAGAATAAGCTGACCAGTTGTTAACCAATGTTCGTGAACAGCATAATATGAGCCACCACCAAATAAATATATTCAAATGAGTTAAGTCAGCCTGTCAACCCAACTTCTGAGCCAAGCCTCACCCACAAGATTGACACCCTAGATGTTATTCCTAAATACTCAACCACCCAGTAACACTTCTTCTTTCACACAACCAAAGGAAAGGGCCAACAAAAGATCAGCCCCAGCCAATTTCCTCCTGCCCAAAAAGCCGAGAAGAAATAATAACAATAATAGGATCTTCTTCAAAGGGTTAATCTCCCTGGATGAATAACGGTATTCAGCTGATTTGCTGCCCCATCCACCAGATGAATGAGTGGGAGCAAAGGGAACAGCACCCAAAAGTTGGAGTTGAAAGGAAAAACACGCAATTAAAGTCCAGTCAAGTGGCTGGGTGGCCAGAACCAACCAATCAATTATTCATAATCCACTCTCATCCCCCAAAATAATAATTTAGTTTGCCTCAAACAGTTCCTCCAGATTTAGCAGTGCATTAGAGGAGGCCACTTTATTGGCTGTAAGCAATATAGTTAATTCACACCCCAATGGATTAGTGCTTGCTGGCTGCCTGTCTCATCAGCAAGGTGCCATGGAGTGATTAAGTGGGGAGGGGAAAAACAATTACTGGAAGAGCAGCACTTGAAAGCAAAGGTATCATCCACATCTGTCCCTCTTGAGTTGAAAGTTGGATTGCAACATATTTTTGGTTAAATACTCCTATTAGCACTACTCAATCTTTTTTCCCAGTTTTACTAATGAAGCTGTATTGTGCTGGATGAGGGCTATTTGTGCTGCCCTGGAGGGGTGACGGAGGCCTGGGAATACAGCCTTGCTACTAACAAAAAAGCCTCCGAGCAAGGTGAATTTTAAATGAAAAAGAAAGAGAAACTTGTTTTTGGAGCGTTGGCGGATGAGAGTTTGGCTTAGGGGCGGTGGCCAAGGTTCTGGGAATGAGTGTATCTTAAAAAGGGTATTTTCTCTAAGTAATTGTCTCATAGATAAATATGGTCAAAAATCTGTTAATAAACTGAGCTGTACTAGCTGGCTGTTGAAAATAATTGATAGTTTAATTATAAAGAAATTAATGATCTCCTCAAAACTGGGGTACAGTCAAACCTGGATAAACCTGGATCACCCGTAAATTCAAAAGAATGTGTTTGTGGCATTGTGTTCTTGACCTATGTTTTGCTGGTGTCTTCTGGGCATGTTATATGCCAAAACGTAGCCTAGAATCTAAGCTAAATTTTGATATGCAAGATGCCCAGAAGACACTAGCAGAGCATAGGTCAAAAACACAATGCCACAAACACACTTTTTTGAATTTAGGGGTTTGTTATACCGAGAGGCGACTGGGGGGGGGGCAGGGGGGTATATCCTTATTATTTTTAGTCTTCTACCGGACGAAAAGTATTTGAGACTCCACTGAGGTATGCTCTAACCTACTTTTTTTTAATCAAAAGTTTGTTTCAACCTCTCTTAACCAATTATTATACTCCTTGGTACAAAAAAAAATAGCCAATACAAAAATACAAATAGATTTGCGCTGTCTCAAGCCTGTGAGAGATAAAACTCGCAAGTTCAACGCTTTGCTTAAAAACTAAGCTTAGATTAATCAAAACTGTGAGCTTTATGCTAACTAAAGTATGACAGAACAAAAGTGAAAAAAGAAGCAGATCACTACCATCCATCTACTCCCTAACCGCATCCATCGCACACCAATCTGGTTGAGTCATAAAAAATTTTGGGTGGGGCAGAGAGAACAACAAAGAAGAGGAGGTTAGGCTGGAAATGCCAGAACGGAAGAGCAGTGAAGCACATCTTCCAGCACCCTTTGACCGGAACCTGCAGGCAGGCAGGGGCAAGCCAGCCAGCAAACAAAGACAAACTGGCCAAAGCTGCTGGATAAAATGGACAAAGGACAGGAAAACATATCTGCAAGCCAAATTTCCAAACTTACTCCCACAACTACAAGTTGGTTAATTAGATAAATGGACAAGACAAATATGTCAAACACTGAAATGGGGAAGAACAACCAACAGTGTTTAGTTCTTGAGGCAAAACAGAAGGTGTCTACTGCCAGGATGTCAATCAAAAGTGGGGGGTAGAATGTAGAATGATTTAGAAGACACAACAATGCAATTGTTGCACACATATGTGTAAACAATAACTGACCTTAGAACACTAGCACCACTTTCGGCTGAGTCAATCTGCTGGGGAAACAATTGAGCTTTTTGTTGCAAGGCAATGCGAGCAGTGCCAATAGCGAAGTGGTCGTGGATTGCTGAAAAAGTTTTATACATTAAATAGGCACAAAATTTGGAGGACAACTGTTCAAAAGGTGGGCAATATATCTCGTAAAAGTGGCTGAGGTATCTTATATGGCATGCTCCCAAAAGGGTATTTTGACCACTTTTTCAGCTTCCCCAGTCGTTATTCGGCTAAAACACATGTTTTTAGGTGGTGGACGAACATTTTTCAAAAAAATTTCACTTTTTCCCTTGCTCCCATACGACAAACTAAGCAGAAAAGGTACTCGTATACCTCAAGAAGAGAGAATTGCAACATACCGTATAACCTCTATTAATCCTCCCCCCTCTCTCGTCACCACGGTCGGTGGTCAACCATTTTTTACGGCTCAACCACCCGACAATTGGGTAGCGACACCATACTCAAGAATGTAGCCCTGAATCTATATCTGGATATATATATTCAGAATTGGATGCTTGAGATCTTTTTGCCTACCAGGGTGTCTCAGAATAAAGAAATTGTTTCAAAAAATGATTGTACAGTCAAACCTGGATAAACCTGGATCACCCCTAAATTCAAAAGAATATGGCATTGTGTTTTTGACCTATGTTTTGCTGGTGTCTTCTGGGCATGTTATATACCAAAACGTAGCCTAGAATCTAAGCTAAATTTTGATATACAAGATGTCCAGAAGTCACTAGCAGAGCATAGGTCAAAAACACAATGCCACAAACACACTTTTTTGAATTAAGGGTTGTCGGCTTATCCAAGTTTGACTGTATAGCAAAAGAATATTTATAGCATCCGTCTTACTTTAGAACAAACTTGAACCCCATGTAGTTATTTTAGTCAAAAAATATGATCTCAGTAATGTTATAACTGAAAAGAAAAAAGTGTTCTCGAATACAGACAAAGAATACACAATCAAAACAAACACTGGGAAAAGGTCTTTGCTGCTGCTCCAATGGACACATGTTGCGGCGGACTAGTGGACTGTATTAATCATCTAGTGCCTCACCCCAAATTACAGCCAATGATCTTCCACCATAATGATTTTGTTAATATATCGCTGTCGGCATTATCTTTTGATTCATTAGAGCTGTTCTCCCCTTCTCGCTGTGATCATTCCAGTACTCACCATTCAGCCACCAGAAACAATAATTTTACATTGTAATTAAGAGGATTTATACTGCTCAATCACTGCTATTTCACTACTACTACTGCTACTACTTTGAGCAACTGATAAAAAAAAGAAGAAGAACCGCTGAAGAAAAGATATCTCATGAATAGAGAATTTATTGTAGTCTTGGCAAGTTTTTGAAATGGGGACATTTCTGTCTTGTAGACATTTTGGCTAGCAACTAGGAAGTGAGTAGAAACACAGAGTAGAAAGGTTTATTGAAACCTGTGCAATTAACTCTCTAGAACACACGTAATGCACTATGCTCTAAAGTGTTATATTTCGGAGGGTAAGGGCCACAAAACTATTGTATCTGAAGTTGTATTATGGGAAAGTGGCTAGCAAGCAAAGGAGTGGACCAAGACGCTAATCCCAAACACAAATATTTGTGGGTGGCGGAAGGGTCTTTGCAACATGTCGTTCACCCACTTCACCACTTTAGACCCCCCCATATACACACATTTGTCCATAAACAAGTGGTGCTTCGGTTGGTCTCTTTTGATTGTAATACAATCAAAAGTTGAGTTTTCAAAGCCCATATTAGTTTTCAAGTAGTAAAAACCAACCTTGCTGTTGGGTAATCAATGGCACTCGGCCATTTTCTTCTGAATGCGGTGGCAATATAGTGTAGGGTGTTGTTTTGGTAGATCCCTAAGAACTGATTACATTTCAGTTAGCTATTGGCTTGAGTAATAATTAAAGATCGTTTTATTTGCGCGCGTTTATTTCCTTACTATTGGCGTTTTGTTTAGATTTCTTCTTATATTAATATTCCTCACTATTTAGTTGATTAAAAATGCGTGTCGACAAGCCTCAAAAGATTGCCATTTTTCGCCCGTGGCATCGATCGTCTACCGAGCAAATGGGAAGCAGTTATTGAAGTGGACGGTGAACATGCTCCAGAATGATCATTTAAACAAGTTTTTGATGTTATTTTACTTTGCGTTGCGTTGAAAAACGATCGTTAATTATTACTCACCCCAATAATTTCTTTCGTACAAAAAAGTTGAAAATTGGGAACTCGCAGAATGGGCTGCTTACCTTCGAAGAAATGGCCACTTCATAGTCATTCTGGCAATGATAATATAGATTGTTTTTCCCAGGGGTCTGCTGCCGATGATCAGTAGAGGAGGCGGAAAACTGATGTGTATGTGAAAAGTCTAAAAATTTGCTAAAGAAGGAAAGAAAGTGGAATATAACCTACTTGAAGGAATTCTCCTTGAAGGGTTCAAATCAGGATCTTCATATTCAGGTGCTTCACCCCCAAAAAGAGCTTGCATGGTTGGAGTAGTGTCCATTTGCTTCAACTTCTTTTGACAGTTTGCAGGAGCATTTTGGGGCGGAGCACAGCTGGGAGGACGGATATGTAGAAAGTCTACAATTCTAACTTATTGTTTTGCAAAAATAATGTTGGTAAATCACTTAATTAAGACCAACTTCTTTAAAACCAACTAAAAATACCACTCCAAAGATTGCTCAGATTTCATTTAAGAGATTTGATAAATAACCCCAACACCAAGCTTGAGAGTTAGAGCTAGTTGCCTGTGACATGAGTCCAGGCAAGATTCTTGATAACATATGCATTCCGAAGCTCAAGGAGGAAAGGAAGAAGGGCTGTATAAGGGAAGGGACAAGCAAAGGGCCACTTTCTAAGACTTAGGCTTAGGCCTACTAATCCAAAACAGGCTTAGGCTTTAGCTTGAACATAGTATCCCTTACTGAGATCTACCGCATAAAGAAGCTCTGGTATGCACGCTATGTTCATGCATCCACAGCTATTCTCGAGTGGTTTATGTCTCAGGTAAGGGGAGGGGGGAGCAACAGATCAGTTATAGCTTCTGTTTGTCTCTTTAAAGTGCCGACCAGAATGCATGGCTCATAAGTCAAAGAAAATAGAGTCAAATATCATCTTACATAATCCAACCAATAAAAAAGTATTTGTTTAGGACAGCAAAAATATGTTGTTCATGAGGAACAAAATAGTAGCTGGCCTCTTCTCCTCGGCTCTACAACATCTCCTTTTCCAAAACAAATCATCTTCATTGAGCCGTTAAGCGCAAAACTTTTTTCGCCGTCAGCTGCCCAAGGAGACTAAAAAAGGAAACAATATGGTGCACAGGGGGACCAACCAAATCTATGCAAAAGGAAGAAGAATCAATGGTAGAATAATAGCTACCACCTCTTTTTTCTATTCCCAGCTTTTTTGTTGCTCAAGTAGGAAAAAAAATTTTCAAGGCTAATGTGCTGAAGAATATGATTAGTGGAATCAAAAAAAAAAGGAGTTGGGATGACCATCACTACTCCACTTCTTACTGCCCATTCTACTCAATTGGCTAATTTTATTAGAACAAAAAAATCCTGTAGTGAATCACTTACGAGCAATTGAGTTGAGAAAGCTCGGATTTTGGCTCAAAAATAAGTTACCGCATTTACTCTATTAAGCGGGCACCCTAGCTAATGAATTTGCAGCTCTTCCTGAGTCGTTTATCGGGCACCCTATCTCATTGTGCTTCCCAATAAAATTTGAATTATGATACGAGAAAAGGTCGAAAATTAAGCGGGCACCCTCTAATGAGCGCTCACCCACTAATAAACAGACCCCCTAGCAAAGAGTCGAAAAATAAGCGGGCATGCCCGCTTAATAGAGTAAATACGGTAGGTTATCATTGGCTTCAGTAATAATTAACGATTAGCCCCTAAACCCCTCCCCGAACCAAAAACATTGCCACCAAGAGCTGTGAATAGAGCATATATAAGAATCAAACTAGTTCAAAGTGCTGGGTTTGAGAAGAGACCGTAAGGGTTAGAGAAAATTTTTTCTTTGCATCATGTCATATTTGAGAAAAAATCGGATTCTGGTGAGCGGAATCCATACGGATTCCGGTTCCGTCTCAGCATTAGTTATATGGCTTAGTTTCCTTAGTGCAGTACCTAAAAACACCATTACTTTTCGACTTCCTAAAAACTGAATTTCTGCTATTAAAAGGGTCAGAAAATAGCTTTCTTGTGGGGAATTATTTATATAGAATGCTTATGAAAAGTGTGGAAACTGGCTGGATGGGTCCTACATGAGCTCTCTGAACAAAATAAGGCCGACGTGTGCGAATTTTTACCGAATTGAAAAAAATGCTTTGAAAAACGATCGTTAATTATTACTCAACCCAATATTTCATCTTTTGACTGTGAATTTGTCAGCCTGAGTCAACGTTGTGTACCCAAGGGATTGAGTATTCATTTGTGTAGGTCACTTGGACAAATAAAGGGTGAAACGAATTGACAAATTAAAACCCATTAAAAAATATTTTATTATGCCTATGTGAGGGAAGCAATTACTTGTAGTCAAGGGATTTTTTTAACAATCATGAGTTGTTTTGAAAAAGCTATAAAAATGTTAAATAAGGAAAAAAATCAACAAGCTAGTCAACTTGACTGGTCGTATATTCGGAAAAGGAGGAGAATGCCCACCTTTTAAATTAGGCAATGGCTGATCCACAAGAATAGATTCCATTCTTTGATGGTAGTTGGTGGAGTCTTTCCTGGGTGGTTCCATTTATGACTTATGCCATCTCGAAAGTTGAATAATAAAGCAT
>BBSZ01006556.1:0-11470 GCA_000981365.1 Subanguina moxae | reverse complement strand
GGGGGTGGTCCGTTATATCGGGGGGCCGTTATATCGAGAGTTTACTGTATTAGTAATAACCGATAAAACACCGATAAAATTTTAAACGTAAATTTTATCGCCACGAAATTTTATCGGTTTTGGTCCATTTTATCGTTTTTGCCCACCATGGTTTTTGTCCACATATTATCATAAAAAATCTAATACAGTCAAGTCTCGATATATCGGCCCCCCTCGGGATCAGGCTTAGGGGGTCGTTACAGGGTGCGTTACAATTATGTGAAAATTGCAATTTTCGCCTTTTTTTCGTTTTTTTTTTCGTATTGACATCGTCTGTATGTTGGTTAGTGGGCCAACCAAACAAAGCCAAAGGAGCCGTTATATCGAGAAGGCCGTTATATCGAGACTTGACTGTATTGACAATGAATATTAAAAAATGCCTTTTAAGTTCCAAACATCTGCTTTTGCTTTATTCGTTTTAATTGCAGTTCATTCTAATCATGGTCAGCTTTCTTGTGCTTGTGGCCGCACTTTTTTCTCTGCCTGACAAATATCAATGGAGCTCTCCTACACGTATTTTTAAGACTAGTTTGTATTTGGCATTTACTGTATTTCTTTTATTTAGACCATAAACAACGTCATGATGCGGTGAAGTCTCCAGAACATATATATTATGGATTTGCTCTTCTACTGGTGAAACTTATATTTGGCTGGCTTATGATTAAAGCATATTATTATGATCAATTTTGTGAAGAAGGCCGGCGATCTACTCCTTATGAAGAATCAGCTCGAGATTGGTCAGGTGAGTTTGAGCATCCAATGTCGGACCTGTCTGCTTTTCCTCCACAATACAAGTAGTATACAGCATTGAAATAAAATTGAATTAACTTTATTGATGTTATGTTGATAAGCCATGCATTTATTACGACTTGTAAGACACATTCTGAAATGTTGTATAGTTGTATAGTGTGAATTTGAGGCAATGAATTTGTTTTTTATTTTGATGGGTATTTTGCTTGGAAGGATGGTCATTTAGTATTTTATTTTGTCGACACTGTGCGGTAGGCCTCAGTTGACAAAGCTATGTTCAATATCTATATTTTTTGGGTATTTAGGCATTGCGTACTATAGGGTGGGTATCATGATTCCGATCATTTTCTTCAAAATTTTTATATGGAAAAAATGCAAAAATACGAAAACCGAAACAATGGCAGCAATATGGTATCAATACGTCTAATTGTCTCCTCCTCATAGCTTTCGGTAAGATCCCGGACTAAATCAGCTGCTGAAAATCCCTTCTCAATGTGGTTGAACATAATATAGCAAATTTTGGACGCTACTAGGATATATCCACCCAAAGAATCAAATTTTATATATCATATATGATTTTGGTAGACTCGTGAAATAATTATTCTTTTTGGTTAAATTACTGTGTAAATGCAATAGTCAACTTTTGTTTCAATTATTTTATTGTTAACTGGGCAATAAAACATGTCATTTTCAACATTTGCAACAACAAAGTCATTTGGCTGTCGGGCATCTTCTATACTAAAATGTAGCTTAGAATCTAAGCTACAATATTTAGTACAAAATTTTTTACCAGCTATTAGTCATTTTTCATATAAACGAGCCAAAAAAGAAAAGCAGTTAGTAGGCACAATAACGAAATAGTAGTGCCTCTAACCCATTGTTTCGAGTTTCAGAGGAATTCATTACTTTCTCAAGAGATATTTTCTTTGGAATAGAGTTCATATCTAAAATCTTTTTCAAGCCGTCCACGTCATTTGCATTGAATCCACACTTTCTATACAAAATAAGCAAGTCAGTATCTTGATTATCCACTTCAGTTCGAATATGCACAACATATTTTTTGTTTATCATATCTGTAATTTCTAGTGCATATTCCATCATTTGCCGGAAAATGCTAGCTCTCGAATAGCCTTCACCAACATAAACTTTTGTAAAATGGTAGGTTATCTTCCCAGTAGTTGTCTTCTTGTCAGTATCTTCCTTGTTCATGTCATTGTTTTTAAATTCCATTTTCGACAATATAAATGCCACCAACTTTTTAGTTATCGGATCATAACACCAGAAACCAGTCCCGGTTGAGTACTCAGTTTTTGGGTCAGCATTAGGCAGAAGTTCTTTAATTTGTTGATTTAGTATATCTTTATTATTTCTCAAAGATAAAAACTTTATTTTACACAATTTCATCTGCATGATGAGGGGTTCTTTGATATCCCAGGCTATCATATTGTTTCTTGTTTTCCTTGAAATATTAGCCGTGTGAAGCTCCACAAAGCCAAACTTGGTAAACAGGCTCATTTGGTCATGAAAAAGGTCGTCTTTTTTATTTAGGTACACACGTACATGCTTACGTTCCCTTATAAAACAGGCATTTAAATATAAGTGCAGCATTCTCATTTGCATTGTATTTAGATCAGGACTTTCCTTGGATACCATTTCTATGAGAATGTAATCCGTAAATATTTGTTCAAATATGATTACGGGATAATCATTCTCTCCAACATAACAGCCAAAGGCGAATTCAGATGGGCCTACAAAATTAGGTTGATGTTGAGTGACACTTTTAATTTTTACTTCATATTTGTGCCAATGATGTATGTCTTCACAGTGGCGTTCAAAACCACCACGTGCTTTGAAACGCAACTCACAAGATGAGTCTTGGCACCGACTTGCAGCAGCTGGTTTCAACCCACAAAATAGCAAAATAACTAGCACTAGTAGTATATTCATTGAGCAATTTATCTAAAGTTTTTAGTCTAAGCAGAAAGAAAAGCTTGGTTAACTAACAAATACTCGAAAAAAAACACACCCGTAAATTTTTTTTGTTTACCTTCTGCCTTGCGTGACCAACGTAACCCATGATTTTTATTCTTCCCTGTTTTTATCACTTTTTGTTGAAGTGCCTCAGAATAAAGCGATCCTTGCAAAAATGACTACTTTATTACAAAATTAAAGAAAGATAAATGAAAATTAAAACAAGTTATAGCATAAAAATAAGAAAATGAATGCACTGATTACACAAGGAGCAGCAGCTTTTAAAAGGACTAGCTGAAATAAGAGAGTGTTGTTCAGGAGAGAGTCCTTACAGATACAGGCATTTATTGACGTTGCACGAATATAAAGAAGGGCCATTCAACAGGTAATGTCAATTCATGGTATCTGGTGTCTCTCTATCTTCAGCACAGTCTCTCTTATCAACTACCACCATATTGTGGACGTGGCTTAATGCAGCTTGGTTTATTTTCAATAACAAGAAAGAAAGCAAGGCAAGACCCTAACATATATTTTTTTTAGATGTGGCTCTATTCAGGTGCGGAAAAAAATCGATTAGAAAGGGCCGTTGAAGTGGGATGTGATATCATGGTATCTGGTGTCTCTCTATCTTCAGCACAGTCTCTCTCATCAACTGCCACCATATTGTGGACGTGGCTTAGGCATAAATAAATTATTTTCAATAAGAAGGAGGAGAAGCAAGGCAAAGGAAAGGCAAAATCGAGATGTTCTGGTGCATCATGACTCTGTATTAAGTGCACTTTCTAAATGGTTGAAGGTGTAGTAACAGGTCTCCGGCGCTTCAAAGGCTGGCAGTAAATGAATGGGGCCAGATCCAGGTAGCCTAGCCTTTGGGTTGCTGTTCAATAAACGTTTTTGCATTAAATTTTATGTGTCCATATTACTCCACATTTTACACCTTTCATAAAATAATAAAAAGAAATATAACAGAGGTTGTTCTTCAAATTAAACCAAATTATGTGTGTGTGTGGAGTTGTGTTATTGACCTACATTGTATATTTTTATTGTATATGTTGTCACTGGCTGTCGGGCATCTTCTATACTTAGAATCTAAGCTAAATTTTAGTACAAAATTATTTTATTTTTCCCCAAAGTTTTACGACACCAGATATTAGTCATTTCTCATATAAACGAGCCAAGAAAAGCAGTTAGTAGGCACAATAATGAAATAGTGGATTCACAAGGAAAAATCTCGAGTCTCGAGTGTTAGCATCCAATATTTTCTTAAAAGAAATTTTCTTTGGATCAGAGTTCATATTGTCGTCTGCAGTGAATTGTTCCGAGTTCATATTGATAGTCTCTTGTTCCGAGTTCATATTGATAGTCTCTTGTTCCGAGTTCATATTGATAGTCTCTTGTTCCGAGTTCATATTGATAGTCTCTTGTTCCGAGTTCATATTGATAGTCTCTTGTTCCGAGTTCATATTGATAGTCTCTTGTTCCGAGTTCATATTGATAGTCTCTTGCGAGTCGTCCGTGTCGTCTTCAATGAATCCACACTTTTCATACAAATTAAGCAGGTCAGCCTCCTGAATATCCACTTTGGTTTTAATATGCACTTCATATCTTGTTTGGCTTAGGCTTGTATCGAAAAAACTTAGAGTTCGTTCCATTATTTGCCGGAAAATACTAGCTCTTAAATGGCCTTCACCAATATAAACTTTTGTAAAATGGTAGGTTATCTTCTCAGTAGTTGTCTTCTTGTCAGTATCTTCCTTGTTCATGTCACTGTTTTTAGATTCCATGTTGAACAATAAAAATCCCACCAACTTTTTAGTTATGAGATCATAACACCCGCAACCACCATCAATTAACTCAATTTCTGAGTCAGGCAGGAATTCTCTAATGTGTTGATTTATTGTTTCTTTATTTGAATCAAATAACATCTCTGTTCTACACAACTCCACCTCCATGGTAAGGGATTCTTTGATCTCCCAGGCCTTTATTTTCTCTCCCAATTGTTCAATTCCTTTCGCCTTCATTTTGTTTCTTGTTTTCCTTGAATTAACAGCCACAGTAACCTCCACAAAGCCAAACTTGGTAAACACGTTCATTTGGTCATGAAGAAGGGCGTCTATTTTATTTAGGTACACACGTACATGCTTACGTCTCCTTATGATAGAGTGTTTTAAACACATTTTCAGCATTTGCATCTGAATTTCATTTAGATCAGGACTTTCCTTGGATACCATTTCTATGAAAATGTATTCCTGAAAAATTTCTTCGAATATAATTACTGGATAATCATTCTCTCCAACATAACAGCCAATGGTGTATCCAGATGGGTCAACATAATTAGGTTGATGTTGAGTAACGTCTTCATCTTTTACTTCAAATTCGTGCCAATGGTGTACATCTTTACAGTGGCGTCCAAAAATACCACGTATTCTGAGACCTAACTGACAAGATGACTCCTGGCAATGACTTGCAGCAGTTGGTTTCAACTCACAAAATAGCAAAATAACTAGCACTAGTAGTATATTCATTGAGCAATTTATCTAAAGTTTTTAGTCTAAGGAGAAAGAAAAGCTTGGCTAACTAACAAATATTCGAAGTGGTATGATACTTCGAGCCTGCTAAAGTAGAAAACACCCGTAAGTTTTTTTTGTTTACCTTTTGCCTTGGGTGACCAACGTAACCCATGATTTTTATTCTTCCCTGCTTTTATCACTTTTTGTTGAAGTGCCTCAGAATAAAGCGATCCTTGCAAAAATGACTACTATTATTGCAAAATTAAAGAAAGATTAATGAAATTAAAACAAGTTATGCCATTAAAATAAGAAAAGGAATGCACTGATTACACAAGGAGCAGCAGCTTTTAAAAGGACTAGCCGGAATAAAAGAGTGTTGTTCAGGAGAGAGTCCTTACAGATACAGGCATTTATTGACGTGGCACGAAAATAAAGAAGGGCCATTGAACAGGTAATGTCAATTCATGGTGTCTCTCTATCTTCAGCACAGTCTCTCTTATCAATTACCACCATATTGTGGACGTGGCTTAATGCAGCTTGGTTTATTTTCAATAACAAGAAAGAAAGCAAGGCAAGACCCTAACATATATTTCTTTGGATGTGGCTCTATTCAGGTGCGGAAAAAAATCGATTAGAAAGGGCCGTTGAAGTGGGATGTGATATCATGGTATCTGGTGTCTCTCTAGAAAGTAGCTTGCTTGTTGAGATATGACCTAAACTTGGAAGGACGCTAATAAAAAAGGCCGGTGAGCCTAATTTACAACATATCTCAGCAATTGATCCACTTCTTCAACTTTTATGTTCAGATTTGGATTCCTGAGGTATTTTTACCTGCTGGGCTGCCTCACAATACAAAAATTTCTACGAAATATAGAACTTACAAAAAAAATGTGGATAAAACCATTTCAAACTGGCCACATTCCTGGTTTTACTCTATTTCAATTGCGGTTGATTTATACACATTAAATACTATGCAGGATAATAATTCACAAGATAGAAGACCTTCTTTATTTTTCATCTACAATGTCAGGTTTCCAGTTGGCCTCAATCCAGGCCACATCATTGCGCAACTCTTGCTCGTTGGTATTGCGCACTTTTGCTCTGACAACAAAGTGCACCAATGAGTTGGCTTTGTGCAACACTGTTCCTGGCTGCACATACCATTTGAGCTGGAATACAATGATAAAGCTACGTCTAAAAATTCCAAAAATATGCAATATAAACCTCAACAGTACTAGAAATAAGTCCACTGTCTTTGGGAAACTCATTACGATTTCTTAGTTTCCCAACTTTATAGGGCCACCAAATCTGAGATTCGAAACGCGGCATTTGCCACATTGGATCTGGATCAGCGGCATAAGCGGGATCAATATGGCAAGAGATGAGTGCTGTCTCCAGACTGATTCCTGCAGAGCCATAACCAATGCCGCATCCTCTGGCTCCGTTCATACGGTAGCTGCATTCAGTAAACAGGTAGTTGTCGCTCTTAGGGGTCACCTTAATGTGGACATAAGTAAAAAGAACAGAGAAGAAAAGAAAGACAACTTGAAAGCCTTGCACACAAAATAGATGAGGATGGGGTGGCTTGATTTTCTCTATACACAGACCAACAAATTTGTCTATGTTCGGAAACTGGGCTTGAGCATCTTCAAACCGATGACTATAGAAGGTTACTGGATCACCTAAATTTTTTACTCAAACTTTTTAACAACACTTCTGCAAATGCAATATGAAAGGTTTCTGTTACAAGGAATTTTGTTTACTTTTCCATTCTACACAAGGTAGAGAGGGATTAAAACACACCGTTATAATATTGGAGGAGGGCTCTACACATTGCAGTAGAGTCACACTTTAGATATCTAGTTACACGATGGGACTTAAAATTGAAGAGTACAGTCAAACTTGGATAAGCTGACACCCCTAAATTCAAAAAAATGTGTTTGTGGCATTGTGTTTTTGGACTATATTTTGTTGGCGGCTCCTAAGCATGTCATATACCAAAATGTAGCCTAGATTATAAGCTACATTTTGGTATATAACATGCCCAGAAGACACCAGCAAAACATAGGTCAAAAACACAATGCCACAAACATATTTTTTTGAATTTAGGGGTGTCGGCTTGTCCAGGTTTGACTGTATACAAAGCTCGGCGCTACTTGCGTATACCCCCTTAAAATGTTCCTAAACAGCCCATATCGACTCAAAATTACCGCAGAAGCTCAAAAAGACATTATTTTTGAGTTCTGGACAATAAAAAATCGAGTTTTGAGCACTTGTACACATCAGATTCTCATGATTTCCAAGGGCAAAGAGTGCCCTTATGTGCGTGTGTGGGGCACCTTTATGCTCGGATACGCCTCTAAGGTGAGTTAGGTTAGCACACTTCTAACTCCTAAGCTTAGGCTTTAGACTTAGGGGAATACTTAGTGGGACCCCTTCGGGGGCTCAGGGCTTGGAGTTGAACTGCGCGCACCCCCAACGCACCTTAGAGGCATATCACTGGCAACAGCACCCCACAAGTACCAAACAAATACTTGTAGGGGCTTCTTCATGCAGTAGGTAGCCGTCATGAAACGTATATTAAACAGTTTTAGCTGCTAGGAGAAGATGTTCCAGGAACGAAAAATTCTGGACCGAAGGGTCGAACATCAATTGTATCGGATGGTGATCTTATTCCAGACATTGAAAGAGGTTTTTTAAAGGTAGAAGCGTGAAAAAGCCTAATCATGGTGCTTTCAAGTGACCATAAAACTCGATTTCTTATCGACTAGGACTCAAAAATAGTGTCTTTTTGAGCTTCTGAGGTTATTATGAGTCGATATGGAGTGTTTAGCAACATTTTTTAAAAAATTTGATTGGGAGGGGGTATATGCAAGCAGCGCCCAGAGCTCATTATGTCAGTTCAGTAGAACATCTCATAAAGCTTGCCTTTTAAAAGCTTTATGTTTAAATTTCGACCTTTCGCGAGCTTCAAAATCAAAAATTTTACCCTTTTCCAGGCAATCTCCAATAAGAAAGTCTACAATGTAGAGTGGACGCCAGTTGCTGTTTGGCAGGAGACAAATAATTGCCCAAAACTCTCTCCCATCAATGTATTGCTCAATCAAATAAGACTAAAACTTTCCAATATTTTTTGCAGTCTTCCATATTCTGTGCATACCCCCTTGTTTTTTTCTTGATACTCTTGAGTAATCCACTGCACCAGCTCTTCTCTGCTCTCAATCTTCCCACTGCCAGCACTCCCCATCCCACAGATTGGTTTTCGAAAGACTGGTGTAAAGACACGATTTTCTTTTTCTTCTTGTGCCATTTGCTCGCAAACTGTAGCAACTGCTTTGAACACATCAGATGGGCACAAAATGTTAGAGAAGTTGACAATTGAAAATTTTGCGGTTGGGATTTTTTCTCGCTCTACTAAATGCTTCAGAAGCGCTTTGTTGCGGAACTCTTCCAAATCCTTTATGTGTGGACCTGAAGTTACACACAATTTTTAAGGGTTTCAAAAGAAGATTTGATAATAAAGAAATATACATTAGGAAGTCTCAAAGGTTTGCACAAAGCATAATATTGAACCAGCAAGGCAAGCGCCCTCAAATATTGCAACTTTTTCCCAGCGTTCTTAAAGCCAAATGATACCTTTGTAATAAGTGAAGTGAAGAAACGACCAATATCCTCCACTGTTCCGTATTGTTTGCCACCACGGAAGTGAGCAAAAGACGTGATAATCCGTTGACAACTAGGCTAGGCGAAAACGGCGGGTTTGACAAGACTTCCCACTCCCAGATCGGCGATCTTCCGTTGAGTCAGTCCAGCAGTGTGCGGCCTTGCATTGTCATGAAGAAAGAGATCGTATTTGTTGTTTCGATGGGGTCGATTTCGAATCATCGCTTCTTTTACACGCTCCAGCTGTTCAAAGTAGGCCTTATGAGCTAAACCCCAAAAATAAATGGAAAACTAAAACAAAAAAGATTATAAAAATGTACAAAAATATGAACAGGCGAGACCAGGACAGCGCGGTGCAAACTTTTGAGACAACCTAATACATACAAATGTATTGGCTCAAATTGAAATCCCTTGTCAAATTACTCATTTATCCCGTCAAATTGCTTAGACTTGATTGTCTCAGCTGTTTTACAACAAGTTTTTTTAATCTTTCTTCCAGTGTGTAGCCTTGGATCTGTTCTTTCTAATGTAGAATTAGTTGACTCAATGTTGCTGAAAAAAGCAGAAGAAAAAGGTATTTGAATGAAGCAAAAGATTATCTCGTAAAAAGTCTTTTTTACTAACTTCTTCCAGCAACATTGAGTCAGCTGATACTGCATTAGAAAGAGCAGATCCAGGGCTACACACTGAAAAAAAAATTTAGAAAAATTTGTTGTAAAACAGCCGAGATAATCAAGTTTAAGCAATTTGAGGGGATAAATGGGTAATTTGAGCCATTTGAATTTCGAAGCTCCTCTTAGCTTAATGTATTGCTTGTCTCCAGCAACCACCTTTCCACAGTCCAGATCGCCCATCATTGGCCACTGTTTAAAGTTAGGGTGCTCTGAAATTTTTTTAACTTCAGATAATTATGGTTGTGCATATTTTCCGCCCTCAAATTACTCATTTATCCCCTCAAATTGCTTAGACTTGATTATCTCGGCTGTTTTACAACAAGTTTTTCTAATTTTTTATTCAGTATGTAGCTCTGGATCTGCCCTTTCTAATGCAGCATCAGTTGACTCAATGTTGCTGAAAAAAGCAGGAGAAAAAGGTATTTGAATGGAGCAACAGATCATCTCGTAAAAGATCTTTTTCACTAACTTCTTCCAGCAACATTGATTCAACTGATACTGGATTAGAAAGTGCAGATCCAAGGCTACACACTGAAAAAAAAAATTAGAAAAAGTTGATGTAAAACAGCCGGGGTAATCAAGTTTAAGCAATTTTACGGGTGAAACTGTATACAGCCAAATAAATTTACCTGGAATGGAGTACTTCTCTCTTAGCCTACACACTAAATTTATAGTGTGCTCCATCATTTCGATTAATTTCATTTTCTTTGGTTCTACTATCTGACATATTTCTCCGACCGCTTGAGTAACGCTCGGGATGTCAAGAATGGACCAGTCTAATAGCACATCTTCATATTTTGAGTAATCAGCTTTATACCTTAAAAAATGTTTGATACAGTCAAGTCTCGATATAACGGCCCCCCTCGGGACCAGGCTTAGGGGGTCGTTACATTATATCGAGTCTGGGTTGAAGTCTTTTATTAGTGGGCCAACCAAAAAAAAAGCCAAAGGAGCCGTTATACTGGGAGAGACGTTATATCGAGAGTTTACTGTATGCAAAGCATTTACTCATCTTTCTCAATTTTTACCATATGATAATGTCAAAATGTTGCAAGACACATTTGGGAGTATCATCTCTAATCTGCTCCTGAACTATGCCGATTAGGGCAGCATCCTCTGGCTTGTGGAAAGCTTCAAATTGTGTAAAAAACGGACATTTCCACATCACCAACACGGCTACAAGTCGTTTAGACTCGTTGAAATCTTTCAATTTAGCCAGCTGTTCAGAGTCAAAAAGAGTAGAGCTCTCCATTTGAGCGAAACCAATAAGAAATGAGTGCTGGGAAAAATAAGTTCAGAAATAACAAAAATAACAGATGAATAGCTTTTAAATGTTACAAACACACTAATCAGCTTTAAATTAATCTTTTGAACACAAGCTCGAGAACTCAGATTAAATAGGCGCAGAAAAGCAAACATTTGTTGCAAGCCTACAAAGTCGCTGACACAAAATCACAAGTTTGTCAACAAAAAAATTATGAGTTTTGTTTTTTGGGGCAGATTAATGTGAAAAATGAAAGACTTTTTTGTCTGACAACTTTAGTAGGCACTTAAAAGTTTTTTTTTTTTACAAAATTACAGCAATCTAAAACCGGCCAGGGAGAAAATAAGGCTGTAGTTTACGCGAAAATTTGTTACGAGTAGGGTTGTCGACCCGACGCGTCGAAAATTTCGACTTTCGACGTTCGACTCGACGAGTCGAAAATTTCGACGCGTCGACAACCCTAGTTACGAGGTACACTTGTTACGCGGTCACTTTGTTACGCCACAAAAATTTGCATATGCTTATTTAGAGTACCGTAAAACCTCTTTTAATACCTCCGGGGGTATTATTTTTCAACCCTCTCCGGGAGGGGGGGGTAT
>BBSZ01006555.1:0-24383 GCA_000981365.1 Subanguina moxae | reverse complement strand
CATTGGAGATTAAATCGAAAAGAGCAGAAATTACAATTTTTTCTAGCCAAAAGGCCGAAAACGATATCATGGCTGAAATAAAGAGTATATACGAGAAATGATTAAAAATAAACTGCTGGTATTGATTGCGTGACGGGAACGAAAGAGTATTAGTTAAGGCTTGAGAAAAGTAAGTGAAAAGTAAACCCCTTTTAAACGCCTGTTTTGCTTGAAATATGCTTTAAGATGCTTTTGAAATGCACGAGGAACTCAATTTAGTGCACACGTTGCAGACCGGAACAGCAACAAAAAGTCCTTAATTCAAATAATTTGGATAAAATCAAAGTGTACCAAATCACAACCTTTAGGGTCGTGACTCTGGGGCTGTTCACCGTTTCGGCCTTCCAGATGTTGAACAACAGGCAGTATTTCGCACTGGTCTCTCACCAGCCCGACCCGCCCGAGCCGATTTTTGGGGGGGGGGGTGGTAAAACCCCGATCTGGGCGAAAAAGAAGGTTTCGAAAACCCCGAAATTTGTTTTGGGGCACGCTCCGAAGATCTCCTAAAACGCTGACCCCGACCCCGAAGAAAATTTTGATAGTACAACTCCGAATGGGACCCGCCCCGAAGGCATCTTTCTGCCTCTTGAAAATACCGGATTCCGGACCGGATATTCGAGAAAAAAGCGGCCTTCAGACCGACCTCTAGCAATACCACAAAACCAACCCAGGGTTCATTCATGGGTTGGTTTTGTGGTATGCACCAAGGTGAATGATAGCACCAAGGTGAAACAAAAACTTTACTATCAAAAACTTGATTGCAACGATCACGAGAATGCAAAGCATATGTTTGACTCGATGGAGTTCAAAATGCTGGGTTTGAGAAGCGACAGCAAAGACTAGAGAAGTTTTTTCTCTTTCTTAATATTATTGACAATATTACTGTTTTATTATTCACGATATTTTTAGATAGACAGTTTCTCTTAACATCTAGGTCTGTACCTAGGTACTAGCATCGGTGTTTGGTACCTCGTATACTAGGCTGCCACTCTGAGTGGTGAATTTTTTGCCCATATTTAGAGGCCAAATACACCATGTTCCCCCACTTTACCCACGCACTAGTAACCTTAAATAAATTAATAGCAGCTAAATTAATAACACATTCTAGTTTATTCATACTGTATTTGTTGAACTTTGAACTTTAAAATAAGCAAACTATTCTATTTATGTGTGCCTTAATAAGCTTTAGTTATGTCCTTTTCAGCTTAATTTTGTTGCGCCCAACAGCCCATCTAAATCAGTGCCAATAATGCTCACACTAATTGGCAGTAAACCTTTTTGTGTTTTCCAGGAAAGAGCAAATACCTCATTTGCAGCTTCTTAGAAACGCATAGCCATTCGCTTTTGTCAATATTTTGAAGCGGAAAATTAGCAGATGAGTTAATTTAGCAAAATATTCCAAAACGTGGGAAAAAATTCCAAATAGAGGAATGGAAGAAAATTGAACAAAAACAAAATTAATTTGGAGCAAAATCTCCCTCAAGTATCTTTGATGACATCTGGTGGCCATGTTCCCAAAGGAATTTCCTACTTGTTTTGCTATAAAGTGGTTGCAGTGCAGCATAATGAGATCTTTTCACTGGCCAATATATCAGGTTGTTGAGTATGTAAGTGGCCTTTTTAAAGTATTTTAAGATAAATTAATTCAATTGTGGAATAGGCAATGATTATCTAGACGGCTAAACATGTCTGTAGTCCTTTTATTTGTACTGCTTCTCTTTCTTTATTTGCTTGTGCTCATAAAACCGGCGAGACTGAAATATTTATGAAGGGTGACCACACATTAAGAAAGCCACCTACTTTGATTTGGACAATTCAATTTTTTCCTGGTTTTTTTTGTCTTTTTAGCATTTTAATAACGCATTTTGTTAGCGCTAATAACGAATAGACCGTTATAAAAAAATTTCAAGCTGTTTAAAAAAAGGTTTTAACCATTTTTAAGCAATTCTTATATGTAAAAAACGATAAAATTGTGGCTGTACAGTGTACTAGAGTGGCTCAGAATAAAAAAACCCTATCAAAAATGAGTACCATAAATGAGTATGTTCAACATTTTGTAGCGTAACAAATGTACGTCGTAATAAATATTCCGGTAAATTGTGGTTTAGGGGCACAATTGTTGTTTTCCACACTTTGCTGTCTGGTTTTTGAGAAGTTAAAAGTATTCATATTATTCCTTGGGACACCAAGCTAGACAACCTCATAATTGGTATGTTTAGATATCAGGAATTACACTTAGGCATGCAACTAAGCCTTAAATTAGGCTAAAGCAGCATAGGTTAGCCAAGACCTAGTGAACAACCTGTTTCACCTATGTTTAGTGGTTCATTTTTTGAAGAAGTGTGTTCTGATTCATGGTCATTTATATCAGTTTTGAACTTGAAATTGTTATCTTTTCTACATTTTCTTCTTGTTTAGAAGTCTTAATTAGCACTTTTTTAGTAATTTAGCGAACATGCAAACTCTCTAAAGTAGAAACATCTGTTCTGAACACAAACATTTCTGCTAATCATTTAGCTATTACTCCTGCTCATAAAAATCTTGCACTCAAGTGAATTGAGTAAAGTATATGAAATAGGTGTTAAACCAAACAGATGTATTCAGTAAAAGCTTCTAGGAGAACATAAGCTATAACTACTTTGGACTCTGTCCAAAAATAGGTACCGATTTTTCAACCTGGTCGCCCTTGTTGGCCTATGTCTAGCTTCTTCTAAGCATTTCTAATACGCTAAAACCGATAGAAAAGCTATTTTCCGTCTTTTTTCATCATAGAAGGTCGGTTTTTGGGAAGTCGACAATTTCCATATTTTGATTCGGGAAACCGAGGTTAGCAACCTTATAAATGGTATTTTGGTAGTTTTAGACCCTCGGAACTACACTTAGGTATACAACTAAGCCTTAGGCTTAGGGTAGGTCAGCATGGATCAGCCATGAAACACTAAATTTGATAAAAAAAAAGTGTAAGCGCCTGTTCACGGCTAACCTACGCTGGCCATCCTAAGCTTAAGGCTTAGTTGTATGCCTAAGTGTAGTACCGGTCTGAAGGCTGAACCTTAGGTCTGAACATACCATTAATAAGGTTGTCTACCTTAGTATTCCAAGGCAAAATATGGAAGCTTCCAAATCAGGAAATGCTTAGGAGTAGATACAACTTGTTATAACATTAAGACCTTTGAAAAAAAGATATGAAAAAAGCAACAAAGGGGACCAAGGTAAAAAAAGTCGTTACTCATTGGGGGGCAGAGCCGCTGGTTTGTCTGGTACTTTCTGATTTATTAATTTCCAATAGTTCCTACTCTTTTTTCCTTTGTTGCTGCTTTGACTGCATTGGCTAAAATAATAAACGCTGGCGGACCCTATTTCAAGACCCTGAAAAACCTCAGTTTGAGGACCAAAGGAGGAACTGAGGTAAAAATGTCGGAATTTTTAAGTTTTTGAATTTTTTTGCGTAATATAATAAATAGGAGGGCCGCCCAAGGCAAGTTGAATGCAAAAAAGATTTTGAAGAAATTCCACTTGGACTAAAAGTGTGGTTGTTTGAAATGGGGCTAATATCCTGCCGGAGCCTGTAGACGGCTAAAAATAATAGATGGTACACTAAGCGAGTAATTTAATATGAAAGTTGGCTTTTAATCCCACTACATTCTTTTTATTTGCTCATTTTATGTAAAATAATAACGCAACTACTCGAAGTTCAAGGCCAAAATTACTGCTCCTTCTACTAACTGGCACGAATAGCTAGGATAATTGTCACTAATAATTTTATAAATATACACAAATGATACCCTATAGCAAGAGTCTGCCCATAATCCGTTTCCTAGGCGTCTTTGTCTAGCGAAACAATCACAATCTTCATTTCCAAACTCTGCCCAGGATTGATGCACATCTTTTTTTAATTTACACAAGCTAAAAAAGTGCTCATATCCCACCCCTTTAACAATTAGATCAAAAATCTTGTGTGTCTCATTTTGTGTGACGTAAAGTTTGCCGCTTTGTGGTCTCAAGTCATTGAGCTGTATGTTTGCAAATATACAAAGATGGTACCAATGAAACTGTTTACATCTGTAACTGCTACCTGTATACTGTCTTTACTCTAATAAGCGGGCACCCCCTTTCCCTCACAACGGTCGGCGGTCAACGATTTTTTACGGCTCAACCACCGACAATTGGGCACCGACACCATGCTCGAACATGTAGCTCTGGATCTCAGCTACATTTTTGAGTATGGTGTGAGCACATTGTTGGGTAGTTGAGCCGTAAAAAATCGTTGACCATTGACCGTCGTGATGAAAAGGGGTGTCCGCCTTAGAGTAAATACGGTAGGTACTGCTGGAATTTCCACGTCAATCCATCTGGCGGATTAGTTAAATTCTTTTTGGTGGTTTCAAATGTTGTTTATTGAGTTTTTTTTTGTTATAACAGCTTGTCTCTTTGCTTTTTATACAACAATTCAATTTAGGAGAGAGTTTTTTTATACTGCTCGCAGTCTTTCTTAAGCCTAAATCATTCCTACATATTTTCTTTTTTAAATTTAGTCTTGAAAGCATTTTCAACCATTTTTTTTATTATTTTTTTCTTTCAACATTTAATTTATTTTTTCATCTTTTCTGCAATCTTTTGACTCGACTGGACTATATATGCCCCCTAACCGTTTGTTAGTATTTTAAATTGAAGCGTGTGTGTTTTGGACGTGCATGAATAGCTTTATCATTTTTTTTATATCTCGTGTTGTTATTAGTAATACCTGGCAAATTGTTCTTTCGAGAAAATACAAATCCTTGTTAAAATAGTGGATATTTATTTGACTGTTGGTTAGTATTGAATGAGTGCAATTTTCAGCGATGTTTATGAGCATTAGTGACATTGACCGGCAATGTCCAAGAGGACTCAATGAGTCGGAAGTGAGTGCTCAAGTTTGGTCGACTGCGCCCTTTCAGGACGAGTGTCTCAGGGTTAGTCACAATGGACAGTAACTTTTAGCCGACCTTACAATTGTTTAAAATGCTAAAATTAAGATGTTTTTTCAACGTATGAATAATCATCTTAAGCGCTACTACAAGTGGGAGGAGATGCTCTACACTACTCTCTATTTTATAATTTCAATATTTGCACTTGTGGGTAATGGTGTGGTAGGTTTTCCCTACTTTTTTCGGTGGTTGCTGGACCAATCCCTTTCTTTTTGAAAATGAGCCGGAAATAGTATCAAACTTGTTTTTTATGCTGAAGACGATAAAAAAATATGAAAAAGTTACTTAGAAACAGTCTATACAAATTTTTTAAGACCATATTTTTTACCATCATAAAGAAAGCATCATTTATGGACACATGTTTCTGAATTGTAAAAATGTATAGATGGTGTTTAGAAAAGAAAAGGCAAAAAATTACTATTTTGGTAGAGGGGGAAACAAACAGCAAAAGTGCTAATAAGCCAACCAGATTAAACTGAGAAGGCCGAATGGAATTTACTTAAGCAACTGGGCAGGAATTTCGTTTCATAGAGTTATTTCAAGGTTTTTAAGCCTTTTACGGAGGATAATCTTAGAAAAAATGTTTTTGACCACAAACCGACTTTTCTTTTGGCAACTAAGCTAAGACCCTAAATCCCCTGACACCATGGACTTACTGTACCCTGTGGACACGCTGAACCCCTTACATGTCCTGGAGTTCCAGTGCCCTGAGGGTGCCGGCTCATCGAGGGTCGACTGTACCACTTTTCTCGTAATTGATTTAATTTTTAAATGCGCTTAAATGTTATTTGAAAAAGAGGAAGAGAAATAGGGGATCATAATAATATAGGAGGAAAGAGGAATAAGGTTGAAGAGTATTTTTGCAACAAGTAACTTTGCACGATTTTTTTTTGAGTATCTAAATCTTGTAAAAAAAGAGACCAATGAGCAGACAAATTTTTGCTTAGAAGATTGTCTAAATTCTAAGTGGTTATGTATTTATGAGTTAGCAAGACAAAAATAGTATAAAAGACATGCTTAGAAGGCTATTATGATAATTAAAAAATGTTTTAAAAATCTATTCAATGTTTAATCTTTAATGCTTAAGCCTTTTTCATTTTAGGTCATCCTTGCTGTCATACGCAAGAAGGAAATGCGAACTAATCGAAATGTGCTTATTGTAAACTTGGCCTTATCAAATTTAGTCTTAGGTTGGTGCTTTTTACTGCCTTTTCAAATGATAAGGTCGTTTCGGGATAGTTTTGTTTTTAAATTTGAAGTTTCTTGACGAAATGCTTTTAAAGAAGCGAAAGAGAGGAAACATTTGCAAATCTAATGTCGCCATATGCTTATTGCTGTCTCGCTTCCGTTATTGAAAAATTTAGGTTTTTTTTATAATTGTCTCTTTCCAGGTGCCTTATTCGCCTGAGGACAAAGCAAAATGCGTCGAATGGATCACTGAGGAGAGGAAAAGTGTCGCCAGCTTTTGGAACAAGTTTAGAAGAGGATACAGAGCAAGCGATCGAGATGCTGCAGCACCGGAAGCCAACACAATTGAGAAGTAGTATGCCAAATTTTAAGAGGATTATCTAAAGGATAATAAAAGACAAAGAACCGAGTTCTTTTACTGATTTAATCCTTTTCTTCTGAACCCTTCTGTTTGAATGGCTTCTTCAAGGCAATCAAATTGGACCAAATAAACGTCACTGTTCAAGTCCTTTTGCTTCTTCCAATTCCTGTCTGGAATGGCCCATTAGTGCCCTTCGTCAGTATCGTCCCACCAGCGCTTTTAAATGGCACATTTGTTATTATACAACCCAAAATTTGATTTGCAAATATTTCTTCTTTCTAAAAAAAACTCGTCAGAAAACTATAAATATAAAAAGTTATGGAAAAAATTCATTCGTCACACTTAAATGTGCTACCCTGTATTTTGTAAATGATGTGAAAAACTTGCACAGCAACCGGTTAACTGAAAATACTCACCAAATGTAACAATCCCAGTCTAATATTCAATAAAAAATTTTCAGCCCTAACAACAATACCTTTTCTTTGGTATCCATCAATTGACTTTGAGTTTCCCTACTCCAAGTTCTTCTGCAAATTTGCAAATGCGTTGCCTGGGAGCAACATATACTGCTCTACCCTTACAATTAGTGTATTTTTTTAATTACTTGACCCTTCTAACAACTTTTAAATGCGCCATTAGGTTATGGCTATCGACAGGTATTATTCAGTCAAACGAATGAATATTGTTCAGTCGGATAGAAGCCAGTGTTTGAGGTAGTATCATAGTGTTTTTATACTATTTTTGTCTGTACTTTATAAACCTATTGTAGAACAATTCTTATTTCTTTCCTTATCTGGATCGTCTCCTTCTTGCTTAGTTTTCCACTTTTGGTAAAAAAAATTTTCGTTATAGCTACTAGGCCATAATAGTTACTATAATATACCCCCCTTCCCCAATAATACCTACTAGGATATACCTCCCTCCCCAAAGGGGAGGAGGTGTTATATCTTGCTAGCGTCAATTTTTCTATTATAGATATACTACGACACAACAATGCTATATGTCTTTAAGGTTTGGACAATCTTTATGCGCATTAAAAATTTATGTGTTCAGGATGTTAGAGTCATCGACCATACTTATGTGAACAAGAATTCAACACTGCTGCGCAGCTATGGTGAATGTGGTTAAACTATGGGTATATCAAGCAAAATCTAGTAAATTTCAGGATGGAAGCAGTGCAAATGTTTGTTCTTGTGTCGTTAACAATATGCTTGACAGAATATACAAAATGTGTGCTTTTTAGTGATTCCTGTTCTATCAAAACAACAGAAACCGCACAGAACCCTAGACGGTGTTGAAGAAGATTCTTTAGATATGATGCCAGTTGACTTTGATGCACGAATAATACAAGTAGTTCCATTTTAGAAATTCACTTACTTAACGGTTACTTTTATTCAAAAATATGAATGATTTTGGGGAAAGCCATGGCCAACTGTCCTAAGTGGTTAGAGGAAATATAGTAGATGTACTTTATTCAAAATTTTATGTATAAAGTAAGAGAGTAAAAAGTGGTGAAAAAAGTTTACACCTGATATATAGACTGAAAGAGTGCCGTATCTTTTGCTTCTTTCAGTTGGCAATGTCATTTATGCAAGTGCTTTTCCTTTACGTGGTTCCTCTCATAGTGCTCTCAATTTTCAACATGAAATTGACCAGGTTTCTGAAAGCAAATGCCAAACATATGAAGAGAGTCCGCAAAGGCATTATTAGGAGAGGTTCGCACACAGCGGAGCTTGATAGTTCTCATATGAACCCCAAAGATTTCTCCTCAACAAGGGTAATTCAAATGCCCAAAGTCAATCGAAAAATATTATTATTTTTAGTCTAGTGTTGCCTCGCCTATATATTCTTCCAACACCAATGGCACTATGTACAACAGGGCATTAGAGCGTAGAAGGAATAAGACAACGGCATTGCTAGTCGCCATGGCTGGAAGTTATGCTGTCCTTTGGCTGCCATTCACCCTCGTCTCTATGCTCATTGACTTGGATATACTTTTTGTGGTAAGGGAATAAAATAAAAGAATATGTTTTTATTTTTTGTTGCTTAGGAAAATGGCGCAGCAATAATTGAAAGAATTGATCAGTCCTGCAAATTGGTCTCTATTCTGTCAATATGTGTAAACCCTTTTCTATATGGCTTTTTAGTAAGTGATTCCTTCTAAAAAATTGTTTAACCTACAGGGTGGGCCAAAAAAGCTTTGAATTTATATGGTTCCCGCCTACAGTCCGTTTTTTCTATGTAACTTTCATTTGTCTAATTCGAAGCCAATTTAAACAGATTTTGACTGTTGTAAAGTTGCTGGACAATCAAGCACCTAAGTTTTTTTTAGTTATCGAGAAAATGTTCCAGAAATTAGAATGTGCTACCAATGTTTGGGGGGGGAGCTATTTTCTAGTAGCGTTGAAAATACAAATCAAAGATCCTAAAACTAGATTTTAATAATAATGTTTAGAACACCAACTTTCGACATGAGTTTACTGACATATTCACAACATGGTTGCGTTGCTTACCCAGGGTGGCTTTTTTTGGCTCAAAGAAAAAAGTGTACTCGTCTATTTCAAGGTTATTTTAAATAAAAACAAATTTGTATAGTATATTACAGCGGATTTTTGTATTCTAGAAGAGAGCAAGAATTAGAAACACAGGACACATTGCTCAATCCTATCCGCTTTTCATTGCACTCTTTTTGTAGTAGGAAACCATCTACTACAAATACTTCCAATAGTCAAGACCATAGAACATCTTCAGGGTCTGTATCAATTAATACATAAAACTGGAGGAAGCGCCACCCTTGTCACTGCGGTTTCCGGCCTGGCTCTTTGCTGCCCGCCTGTTTTTCATACCCTCTATGCAGTCTGTTCGTGGTTGTGGTATCCTCGCGTCACCTTCGATATCTTTCGGCTGTTTAGGGCGTCCTCCTGAACTTTCGCAGGCTTTCCCAATAGTTTTGGTGCCATTCGAGTGTTTTGTGGGCTTCTTTATTGGCTTTGGCAGAGTCATGTGGTTTAAATGACACCAAACACTCTGTTTGATAGAGTATCATAATTAGAAATCAGATTTTAAAGGTGGTCAGCCACTTTTGCCTCACTCAGTACATGTATACCAATGTGTAACCCACCTATACCTAAAGCTTTAGGCTTCGGCCGATGGGAGACCAAACAAAAACCAAGTTTCGACATTATATACCTAAAAAAATCATATGACCATTGCAACATGTCGTATCAAAAGTGTGAAAAGCGTACTCCAGCGCTATAGTAAGTATGAAGATGTTGTTATTGGTGTGAAAAATTTTAAGGCACCTTCATAAATCACTGGAAGTGCATAGAAATGGAAGCCAGACTTTGGTTGACTTACCAAGCACACTCACAACAAAGTTGGATGAGAGTCTTGCTCAACAGACCCAGAAGCGGTTCCTTTCCGTCCCCAATTTGTAAAAGTGCCTATTTTGTTGTCATATCAGATAATGCGTGCTTAAAATGATATATGTAACAAAGTTTTCTTATTTAAAGTTTAATAACAAAAAGTATTAATAGCCATTTAAAGTATCTACTAGATACTATCTAGTCACGGTAGATGGGCGAAAATGAACCATCATTTTTAAACACTTGATTATCTCAGCAGTTTTAAACAACTTTTTCTAATTCTTTTTTTTTCGGCATGTAGCCACGGATGCTTTCCTTCTAATGAACTATCATTTGACTCAACCTCGCTGTAAAAAGTTAGAGAAAAAGGTGTTTGACGGGAATGAGCCACTGTAACATTCAAATACATTTTTTCCCGTTTTTTTCGACAACATTGAGTCAAGCGATACTTGATTAGCAGCCTTAGAGCTAGGCTGGGCCAGCTTAGGTTAGCCTAGACCTAGTGCATACGATATTTAACCTTAGTTTAGTGGTTCACTTCTAACCTACGCTTTACCCAGCCCAAGCATAAGGCTTGGTTATATAGTGCCTAAGTGTAGTTTCTGGGGTCAAAAAATATCGAGCCTTAAGCCATATCGAGAAAGTACGAAAGCTTATTTTTGAAAACAGAATGTATAGCGCAATGAATTTTTCAAAGCATAAATTGCAGCCAGAAGTCTGCTTGATATCCTTTGGTTGAAAACACCCCAATAACATTTTACTACAAACATAAAATACACAAATCAAGCAAATGATGTTGTTGAGCACACATGAGTGAGAGAAGTCTTCATCAAGATTAAGTGAGATTTTGTGGAGTGTTCTGCATGCCTTAGCAGCCATCCAAGTCAGTTACGTTGTCAGGACATTTGCAGACCACCCCTCCATTAACAGAAGGCAAACATAGGTGTGGACAACCGCCATTGTTGATGGCACAAGCTGTGGGAGGCTCGTGACACTTGACAGGCAGGCTGAGTATGCCGTAGATCTTGCCTTTGCCGCCTGCCCCTGGTGCAAATACACTATAGCTGTCTCCATAGATAGATATTGAGTGGATCTTGTGGCTGAAAGGACAGTAAAAGTATTTACAGGGTGGACCAATAAAATTGATACACTTTCAAAAAGTGTGGTTTGCACTTGTGCCCGGACTTAATTGGCAATTTATGTCCTCATATTAATTTATTTGATTGAATTATTATTTCTTTATGCTTCTGGCAATACATTTTCATCGATTTCATTTTATAAAATGGCTCAAATAAAGAGGTAAAATTCCGAGGGCAACCTTCGTATAAAGGTCAATACCTTTGTTTCTTGTTATTTAAGCTCTGGAAGCTGGAGATTTCCGAGGGTTAATACCCAAAAAATTTGGAAATCGGCCGGGTAATGAGGTACCTAGCTAAATTTTTTGATAGTGTCTGACTTTTATCGGCCACCTTGTATTAGCCTCATAGAAAATCGACTGGCTTACTCATTCCAATCAGTCCAGTAGAAGCGCTGCTCCTGAAAACAGGTCAAACCAAACGGATATTCTAGAGGGGCATATACTGCTCGTCGATTGTTCCCGTCCTGTCCAATGCAAGAAAGTCTGGAAAGGTAAGTTTAATTGAGTACTACTAAGTCTGCTTTTTTAAACCTCAAAATTTTTATTTTATTTAACTAGGAGACAAGGTGTGAAGAGAGCAGGAGAGCTGGGGAAAGGCGCTGGAGTAGCTAAAAAGCGCTTCGCGTTTGGTCTGAGCTTAGGGCAACCCTTACGCATTGCTGACATACTCACTGGACCCGGTAGAGGAATCGGTCGTTATGACATCCTAGACCCCTTGGACCACTGAATACAAAAAATGAATGCCCTGAATGCATCCACCACCATACCCCGTTTAACTTAAATGAAAACTTCCACCTATGGCTTCCTGCATCCACCCAGCACAGCTCCTTACGGCCAGACAGCAAAACTAGTGCATTAGGTAGGTGCACCTCTTGAGACACAAAAACTTGGTTGTTGGAGCCATCCAAATCTATTCTCCCAATATGGGGGTTTTCTCTGTGCCAGTCAGAGTAGTAAAGATGCCTAGAAAATAGCTATATAAACTAACCACACACCATCCGTCAATTGCCACCTGTTGTACATGTCAATGACCAGTGCTCTAGGATTGACCAGTCCTTCCGTGAGCATGGCCTTCTGATAGTTTTTCTCCAAACTGACCACCCCCAGCTCATTGCGAATACTGTCTACATAATACAAATTCCTCGAGGACCAGTCGATGGCTATGCCTTCAGGAGAACGAAGCTCGTTGGAGTAGCTGGAATTAAGGCCCGTTCCATTAAGTGCCGCGGAACGGATGGTGTGGCCTATAAAAGGAAAGAAAAAGTTTGAAAGTAAAAGGTGAGCTAAAAGATATTTATCACTCATTTCCCCGTCAAATTAGTCATTTACTGTCAAATTCTTAGCTATCCAAAAATGAAACAAATACCAGAAATATCACTCCAAAATATTTGCTTGGAATGGCAGTCATAAGCAATGCCGACAACCACTTGGTGTGGAACCACCACCAACTGTTTGCCTGGCACTTCCAGGTTGGTGGACCGTTGTATAAGAGACATTCCTCTGCCGATCAGCAGAATGCTCTCTTCTTGTTGTTGGGAGAGGACAGCTGAAACAACGAAATTAGTCTGTTTAAAAAAGAGCACTGCTGGCCACCCTGTCGTAGTTCATGAGCGTTAGAATATGTAGCGTAAAAAAGGTCGAAACCCTATGTTAGTTAGGCGACATCCTGCTGTGGACCCCTTACGCCACTAAACCACGCTTTATAAGGTCTTCTCTGGCCAAGTGCTCCTTGAAGTAGTAGAAAAGTGTCACCCACGTTCACATACCACTCCATTGCCTCTGTAACCATAGTTGCAGTTGCACACATAGGTCGTCTGCTGCTCGTTGGGCACACACTGTGCATACGCACTGCACAATGATCTGTTGTCCAGACAATTGGGGGTGGGAGCTGCAAATTAAACGCTTACGTATACTTTAGTTTCAGCAGTTGCTTCTAGGCGTAGTTTCTTGTACCTTTAGGGGGTTGTTGTTGCTGGCAGACGTAGCCATTGCCAGAGTATCCAGGGTTGCACACACAGCTCCACTGCCTGCTCGAGGGCTGTTGCTCACATCTAGCATCTAGAGCACATCTACTACAAATGCTACTGGCTAGGAAGGCTTGGTCAGTTGCAGGGGCAGATGGCAAGCACTGGACGTTGTGACGGGTGTATCCTTAAAAAGTAAAAATCACTGGCTTTTTCTACCAATTCGTGTCTGCAGTTAGTATTTATTGAGTCAAAGCCTTTTCTAATTGAATTGTTCACTACCAACCTTGATCACACTGACATGTAAACTTTTGATTGTTAGATGAGAAGAGACATTTAGAATTTTGGGCACAACTCTGGCTGTTTGATGGACTGCATTCTTCTATAGATAGATGAAGTAATTAAATAGATATAAAAATTGGAAGAGAAGGGAATGGCTAAAAAGAGATCGGGCAAAAACAGCATTAGTTCCTTAAAATTATGAGAGCATCAACTAACCAGCATGCACACAAGTTCGGATGCCATCCCCTTCATAGCCAGGTAGACAGTGGCACTTGTACTGGTTGGTGTTCTCCACCTGCACACAATGAGCAGAGGGATGGCAGTTGGACTGGTCTTGGCATTGCTCTGACTGCTGTTGTGGGACTGCTGGCTCCACAATGATGCTGCTGCCTCCAACCACACATGTCTTGCCATCTCCAAAGAAGCCTTCGTTGCACTGGCAAATTGGCTGTGTTCCATTGGCTACACATTTGGCCTGACTGTGGCACCTCAGTTTATACTCACAGCTTTTTTCTGATGAGGTACCTGTGTGTTTTTTGAATGAATAAAAGGTCGGAGCGTATTATTTGATGCCCTTTTTTATGTTGTAGGGTCTAAAACGTGAAACATTCAAAGTTAAAACGCCTTTTTGGAAAAGTTTGAAAAAAAATGTGGAGGAAAGTTTTCTTCACTAGGGTCAAAAAAAGGGATTCTTTTTTGAAAAAGTGGCAACCAAGTGTCCTGTTTTTCATTTGAATCAATCCTGACTAGCCTTTGTATGTAAACTTTAAAAAGCGAACCACTAATCTCCTGAGAACAATCCACCCCGTCTGCAGTGTAGGAAGGCAGGCACTCACACCTGTAGTAGTTGACTTGGGCATTGTAGACACAGCGAGCATTCACTCCACACTGATTGTCTCCGCGGCATATGGTTCCTATCGTTTAATATTATTATTGGACGTTATTACGTTTTCATTAGTAGTGCATTCATTACAACCAAAATCAGACCAATGCTGATAGAGGGACTGTGTTCATAGGAAACTCTGCTTCTGTCTACTGTCCCACTTGGCGCACACGTGATGCCGTTGCCAGTGTAGCCAATTCTGCAGACGCAATTTTTCTTAAATAAATATTTAGGTGGACGATCTACTAATTTTTTAAACACAATGCCAAAAACACGATTTTTAAATTAGGGGGGGGGGGTGTGGTTCCATTAGAGAAAATACGGTATATGGCAAAAAGTTGCCTACACTTGACTGGTTGTCTCCAGCTCCAATGCAGTCGGCATTGGTGTCACAAGTGTATTCTCCACATGCTTGTGTCTGCATATTGACGGTATCTACAGGCAGGTGTGGCTGGATAGTCTCTTCTAGACAGCAATATAGTACAGTGGTACAAGTATAGTACAAGCTTACCTGGAGGTCCACAGTGGTGAACCCCATCGCCCACATACCAGCCCCTGCACTTGCACTGTTGCGCCACACATTCCCCCCATTGATGACACTCATGATGACCACTGCACCCTCCTCGAAGGCCGGCTTGTGCAGAAGAGGTGTGGTTTGAGGCTACACACCGGAAACCAGCCTCCAGGCTAGTGTCCCGCTCAAAGTGGTAGCCGCTCTGACACTCACAACTGTAGCTGGTCTGACGAGCTCTGCACACCATATTCGGCTGAGTACAGTAGTGTGCGCCGACAGCACAAGGATCGTTCTACGTTTGAAGAGTAGATAAAAACTTAGTATAGAAACAATATAGAAAATTACAGGATCTACATTGTTGGGGGAGTAGTGTCCTCCATGGCCGATAGCATTGCCGTTGAAGGGTGGTGAAGGCAAGGGACCAGCCAAGGCTTGGGAAGCAAACCTGACCACACCTTCTTCTGCATTGAACTGGGCTGAGATTCTCTCAAAACGTACCACTTGCTCGTTGGCTATGGGATTAACCTAAAATTGGTGTTAATACATTTGGACGAGTACGTCAATTGAAACTTTATTTATGCACAATATAGTGGATAAGCTTTACGATCTAAAGTTTAAAAAAATCCCTTAGGCTTGATACTCACTGGCCCATAGTAAATGAATGGAAATAGGTGTCATAGCCTCGATACTACGGACTATCTTCTCCTAGGGTTGTGTACCCCTAGCTCGTGTAAATACAACTGATATACAAGTGATGGGGTATAACCCAGTAGAGCAGACTTTTTGTCGGACTCTTAAGATACGGTCATTATCGGGCGATAGTGATTGGCGATGAACTGGTACAATTTGGTGGTTACAAAGAGTCTCTATAGTCACCAGAGGCAATCGCCACTCAACCACAACCAACAATACCAACCTTTGGATAGCATTCTTTGTAGTGGATTTGTTGGTCGGTGGTCACTCGGTACTCTTTCTCCTCCATGCCCTCTTCTTTGATGGTGATATGTCGCTCATTATAGGCTCTGATCACACCTAAAAGAAAACATTTTTATAGGGTTGTCGGGTACGCAAAGTTTTCGAGTATCCGGACTGAACAGATACCCGAAAAAAAACTGGGTTTCACTTCCAATTACCCGAAAACGGGTACCCAAACCGACAACCCTACATTTTTATATGACAAACCAGTACTCACAAAGCAAAAAGCCCACCTGCTCTTTCCCGACGATATGTCTCTTCAAAAGAGGGGAAAGTGATGGTGGCTTTGCTGTTGGTGGTCAATTCAGGCAAAGTCCCACTTACAAATATGTTGACTGCGAAAGCGTCTCTAAATTCTCGGTCAGTGAACTGCTGTTTGATGGCAATAGCATAGCGATCGCCCAGATGGATATTGACAGTGCGGTTGAAGGATCCACCGAAAAAGTGGTGACAGATGAGAAAAGTAGTCACAAAAAATTGCTAAACCTGTCAACTGGAATCCATTGGAGATGTTGGGTGAAGCAGAAGAATGCTTGGCAAACAGCCAGCCCATTCCATTGCCGATTGCGTCCAGCAGTGCCAAACTGTACCCCACATCCTAAACATTGGCAATAAAGAGGGGCTGGGGGCGTTAATTGGAATGGGAAAGAGAGAGAGAAGAAAGAGGTGGTTTTTGGCGGGGACATGAATAGTCTATCTACCCTGCCTCTAGTCTGCCATCCACGGATATGTGAGACCCAATAATTACCGTAGGGATTCGTGCCAGAGCTGTGTGTTGCTGGCCGTCCTGCACTTGGACATAGGCAAATAGGTCTGTTTTTTCAATGGCTTTTCCGTTGATCACAGCCTCAAACACTCCATTGATGCGTTGAGGTCCATCTAGACAAAACAATTACTATCTTTTTCACTAGCTTCCCTTCTTCTCTAAAAACTTATGTTCAGAAATGACCTTTTGGCAGACATTCCACTCCATTGCCATAATGATCAGGTCGACATTCACAGCAATATCCAGCAGGGCTATTTTCAGCCTGTTCAAAGTGAGTGCAGTCAGCCTTGGCATGACACTGTCCATGGCTTTGGGGATCGCAGCTCAAGTCCACTGTTCTAGACGAGGTAGGAGAAGCAGGAACAGCAGATTGGGAGGTTAGACTAGGAGGAGGAGCAGCAGCAGCAGCAACAGAAGGTTGTCTAACCGCTTCATCCACTACGGAAACTTCATTCCCTTCAGGATTGGAGTCTATATTGACGGCTGACTGATCATCCACGACTGGCTCAACTCCTACTATATAAATTTATTTATAAAATAAAATGGGTTCAATAACCAACCACTGGGTGAGTGATTAGGCGAGACTTTGGAGTAGGAGGGACTGTTTCCAATATTCTCCGAGACCATACCTAAAAGGTCGACTGTATAAACCAACAGAAATAAAACCGAATAATTACTTGAGCAAATGCATAAGGAGCAGTCTCGGTCGTCTGTGACCACATTGCAGTGGGGTGGACAGTGGTCTCGAAAAGGGTCGGATGGGCAATCGGCTAAATACAGTAGCTGATATTCCTCATACCAATTTAGCAATTTATTGGGATAAAACTCACTGATTGGCTCATCAGGATCATATTCTCCTTCAGCATCCTGGTAGATGTATTCCTCTTCAGTTTCTGCATTCAAACTGGCCACTCCGTTGTGTCTGGGGTCCTGTGGATGGCTGCCTGAGACGCGGTAGAGGAACAGTCCTGGTTCCAAAAAGTTGGTAATTCTGCAAAATACCAGCTTTTGTATTCAACATTAAAAAGTACTATTTTTACAAAAAAAAAAATATCAGAAATTGATAAATCATCTACTTGGTAAGATCAGTGACAGCTCTAGTGCCAGAATTGACAAATTTTTCTGTCCTTCCATCCGCTGAAAAGAAGCCGGCTTGCGCATATTTCTGCTGCTGACCAACTTCTGGGCTAGCAGCAGCCCACCCAATTTTGTGGTAGAGGAACACAGCATAAGAGTTTTTAGAATCAGTGGCTAGAGCTAGCTGCAATAGAATACCTATTATCGATAGCAAAAAGATGTTGGTATATACAGGTTGGCGAATTCTAATGTTTAAAGGCGGCAGAGGGGTAACAGTCCCATTTAGTAATGTGGACTTATGCAAAAAACTTCTACAACCTGATAGGTGTTGTTGTGGCCTGGTCGAGTAGCGGAAGTGCCGCCCTGCTGCTCATTTTCCCATGTGATCAGCACCACTGACTCAGCTTCAAAGGTGTTGGCATCGGTGAAGAAAGCTCTGCGTATCTTGGCCGAAATTTCCTTGCTCAATGGACTGCCTCCATGACTACTTCTGAATGGGTGGAAAAATAAATAAATTTTTAATTTGAAAAGGACACAAAATACCGATAGAAGACAGATCCATTTGTAGATGGAGCATAAAACACAGCAATAATATCCTTTTTTTCCGCATCCAACTCTTGCTGTGGTCCTGCAAAGTGAAGCTATAGAGTGTTTTGGACTATATTTTGTTGGCGGTCACAGGGCATGTTACATATCAAAATGTGGGTTAGAATCTAGGTTACATTTTGGTATATAATATGCCCTGGGGCCACCAATAAAATATAGGTAAAAAAACACAATGTCACAAACACATTTTTTGGGAGGCCACTATTAGAGAAAATACGGTATATAACTATGAGTCAGCCAAAACTACCTTTAATTGGTGCAGAGAAGCTGATTGCTCCGTCCTCCGAGATGAACAACTCACTGTGTTGTCGCTCAAAGAAGATAAATGGCTGAGGAAGAGTGGTAGCTGCTGCTGTTCCAGAAGAAGAGCTTGCAAGAGAAAGCAGCTAAGATAAAAAAAGTTTATGTTAACACATAAATATCCCGTCGGGGGCATCGAAATTATTTTTGGCTGGAGAACCTCTTTCAGAAGCTAATATTACATAATGCATCTTGAAGAAAATTTAACAATCTTGCAATTAGCAACCTTATAAATAACATTTTCTGATCCCAGGTACTACACTTAAGCATGCAACTAAGCCTCAGGCTTAGGGTAGGCCAGCGTAGGTTAGCCGAGACTGAGCGTATACCGTGTTTCACCTATATTTAGCTATACATTTTTTAGCGTATTAGAAATGCTGAGAGGGGTCCATAACAACCAGGGGACCAATGTATAAAACCGGGACCCATTAGAGAACGGAGCCGAAAATACCCTACGTCGCGAGTATATTTGAGATAGGCCCACGACAGTTAAATTTGTTTAGCAAAATTGATACAAAATCAACAAGGCGCCCAAAGTCAAGAAAAAAGATTAGGTTTTAAGGCAAAACACCCACCTGATCTCCTTCACTTACTCCAAAAGGCAGAAGCACAGCAGCATTTTCAACTAACACAACAAAATATGACAAAAATATGAGAAGATAACCAGTGAGACATAGCAACCTTGGTTTCATCTTTTGTGATCTTTCAACCAAAAGGTAACCAACTCAAAATGACTAAAAAGCAAGCAAAAGGAATTATCTGTTTGGTTTGGCAATGTGCAACTAAAACAAGTAATCGATCAGATCTTGGCATTTAATCGGTGTGCCCTTTTTACAATATTACTATCTCTAAACGGAGGAACACTTAAATTGCGTAGAGGGAGCAGGAGGCAGGCAGCAGGCCTAATTTATGCACTGACCTTTTCGGTCATCACGATGGGGCAAGGGATGCTCTCTTGCGTCCTACAGAATAGACTCTCGTTATCTGTCGTGCATGTTTGCATAAATATGGTCACTTCATATGGAAAAGTGTTGAATAAACAGTATTTATTGTAAACTATTATGTACACCTCTTACTTTTATTTTTTTTTCTCACAAATTATGTTCCAAAAGCTGAAAATCAGAACAAAAAAGAAGATTATACAAGGCCAAAGCTAAAAGACGACAACAATTACAGAGAAGAGAGCCAGAATTTTTAAACAAAAGCGGAAGTCTGTTAGAGTATTTACAGTAGTACCAAATGTTCTGCGGCAACATAAACCTGATTAAAAAAAGCCTTGGCAGCAATATTGAAAAAATGTAAAATATGCCAGTCTCGCTCCGAAATGAATTTCAAAATAAATGTAATCATTGTCCAGTATCAGCAAAAAATCGAAACATTTTGCAGAGACAGCATTTTTTTATAATTCATTACAAAATGATGAGAGCAAAAAGAAAAGATAACACAGTTGATTAGAAGGCAATGAACTCGTTTTTATCTACCTATACCTCTTCTGCATTTTGTCTTTTCCATTCTTTGCAGTTGTTCGCAAAAAGATAGTGGACATTGGCAGTAGACCATCAGCTAAAAGGTGCTCTTCTATTAGAGATTTTCCTTCAACTAGAACAAGCAAGGTATCAATGATGAAAGTAGCTTAGTAGCTTGAATTTAAATTATCGTATTCACTCTAATAAGCGGGCATGCCCGCTTATTTTTCGACCCTTTGCTAGGGGGCCCGCTTATTAAAGGGTGCGCACTCATTAGTGGGTGCCCGTTAAATTTTCGACCTTTTCTCATATCGTAATTCAAATATTTTAAAAAACACAATGAGATCGATCTCAAACGACTCAGGGAGAACTGCAATTTCATCAGCTAGGGTGTCCGCTTAAAGGAAGAATTAGCAAAAGCTTTGCTGACCGCAAGATAGATGCCTACCCCCTGATTCAAAATCGTGTCCTTGACATTGTCTTTTTAACCTACTTTTTTCAGAAGACTCTCAGGCAAATTACTACTCAAATTGTAGCTTATTGTCTTGGCTATGATATGTGTGTTGACTTGCCTGGGAGTTATCTGCAAAAAGTAGGTCAAAAACACAATGTCAACAACACGATTTTGAAACAAAGGAACCTTTTATTAGAAGAAATACGGTAAGCTTGTTTTATAGCCAGAGCCTTGACTTTGGGTAAGAACACATTAAAGACCTTGCCTCGGAGATACTGCTGGAAGCCACATTTCTTAATTAGGTGTGTTCTCTTTCAACTGAACTGCAGAAAGAGAGAAAATAAAAGTTGGGTGAATGTAAAACTCTCATGCTTAGACAAGAGACGGTGGTGCCTATGGAAACAAATAGTCTATGTTATTGTTCCTAGATGTCTTACCAGCATACCAAGATGTGTGATTAACACCGACTAGCTGCCTTCTGCCTACAAATATAAAAAAGAAATGCAAATACATTCGACCGGCCAAGCCATAAAAGACTAAATATTCTCTTTGTATATTAACTACTCAAATTTACTTGTGGCTCAAATACCGGTCTATGTTTCGTTTCATTCTGTGAATCTTCACTCATTTCTACACTGACTATTTGATGCTGCCAAAAGCTGTGCGTGGATCTGTGGATGAAAGTCGTGTGGGCAAGATGAATGCAGAGCCAGTAACCCACTTGTCTCAGCACTCATCGGCTGCATATGAACGAATTAGAGTTGTGGGAAAGGGCTCTTTTGGCATGGCCATTCTTTACAGGTTTTTTTGCACAAATTCACACACATAGCGACCAAAACCTGCAATTTTGTAGATGCTTGGATGCACGCATTTGTGCACAAATTTCTAACCGTCGGCTCTACTGTATTATACCCTCCCCCCCAAAAAAATGTAACTATCACAAAATACGTGTACCACCCCCTCTAAACTATTTTAATGCCCTAAAAAGGGTAAAGCGAGCCGTTTTGGGCCGGTCATTTGCGGTTGAAGCAGTTTTTTCTGCAACTTTCTAAGAGATTTGCTATCTTACAAGGACGACGAGGGCTTGGAGTTGAGATACGCACGCACCCACACCTGAGAGAAAAATCACTCGAGAAGGAGCTCTGGATGCATGAAAATAGCATGCATACCAGAGCTTCTTTATGCGGTAGAGCCCAGGTGACAAAGCTATATTCAGGATTTTCTCTTCACCTGGGTGGGCCCTCCTTAGAAAGTGACCCCTTAATTGTTATATGATATAAAGAACTAATTTGGTTAAAGTCTTTAAATTTTCAGAAGGAAAGATGACGAGTCACTGGTGATTTTGAAGGAAATAAATTTGCATGAACTAAGTTTTTCGGAACGACAACTGGTCCGAAGTATTTCTGAAAAGGGGTTTTAAAAGAATATTTATAGGCGATGAATGAAGTCAGCCTCCTCTCAAGGCTAGATCACCCACATATAATCTCTTACTATGACTCTTTTGAGGAAGACGGAGGTTCAAACATTTATTCTCCCATCTACCAGTCTTATCTCAACAGTTTAGTCTTGATGATAGAAATGGAGTACGCAGATGGAGGAACATTGGCTCAATTTCTAGCCAGACAGACTGAATATATGCGAGAAAGTGATGTTATGTTTCTCTTTGAACAAATGATTTCTGTAAGAATTTTGGCGCTAATGGATAACAGCCCCACGTTTCTTTCAAATTATTATTTTTTGTATTAATTAGGGTATTCTAAAGAAGATTTGACAGAGTTAAAATACCGTCTTACGTAGTGTTTTTTAATTTTTTGGAAAAGTCGAAAAAAAGTTTTTCAACCAAACTTTTTCAACAAAGGGTTTTGACCGATTCTAAGTATTTCTTATGTGCTAGGAACTTTTTTTTAACTTTTTTTCTTCCACTTTTTTGCTATAGAAAGTCGGTTGTTACGAAGTCGAAAATTTCCATATTATGCCTTGGGTTTCCAAGATAAACAACCTTATAAATGGTAGTTTTAAACCTCAACTACACGATAGCATACAACCAAGCCTTAGGATTAGGATAGGCTATCAAGGACTAGCCGAGACCCACTGTATACCCTGTTCCACCTAAGTTTAGTGGTTCATAGCTAACCTACGCCGGCTAAATATGCAAATTTTCGACTTCCCGAAAACCAACTTCATGTGAGAAGAAACTTTGGAAAAAAAACCTTTATAGCGTATAGGAACAGTTTAAAAATAGTTAAAACTTCTTTTTGAAAAGTTAAAAAAAAATTATGAGACTGGTATTCGTTGCTAGGGTCCAATTTTTTTTTGTATTTGCTTTTAATAATTTAAAGACAGCCTAACTTATAGGCGGTATCCTACTTGCATGGTATGACTTGATTAAAAGGGAGCGTAAAAGATATTAGAAAGATTTCCTCGAAATGGACTCAACATTTAAACCTTTTAATTTACTTATGACTTCTTTTTTCCTTCCTTCTTGTTTTGCCTGCTAATTCGCCTGCTATTTTTGTTTTATTATATTTTTGTCTAACAATTCTCTGTATAGTAACTCTTTTCCTTTTTTTGAAGTTTGCAGATGTTAAATTCTTTTCAAGAGAATCTTCTTAACACCTTTTTTACCCTTCATTAAAATAAAAATAGTTGGAATAATCTAGCGGAAACTTTAGATAATAATGTGCTTCACAGGTCTTCTTGCTCTTTTTCAAGGGACAAACAGCATACTTGATTTTAGAGATTTAAAAACAGCTAACATTTTTTTGACAAAAGACAACATGGTTTGCTTTCCTTCGGTTGGACGATGAGTTTATAAACCAGTGGTTATCTAGGTAAAAGTGGGCGACTTTGGGATCTCAAAAAGAATGGTGAACAGGAATACGTAATTTTCAATGAGTTAGAAATAATTTTCAGGGCACAGAGACAAAATTCCAAGGTGCGCAAACCATCCTTGGCACTCCCTATTACCTTAGTAAGCAAATAGCAGTAATTGCTATGAGATATTATTAAATTCTTAGGCCCAGAAATGTGTGAAGGCAAGAGCTACAACGAAAAGTCAGATATTTGGGCACTGGGCAAGTTGTTTTTATATGCATTTTACGGTAGTTTGGAACAGTCGAACACACTTACAACCAAACATTTCATTTGGTCGTGCGAACATTCTGAAAGGGAAAATGGGGATGGGGAACTTATCTTTTAGCGCTATCTAAGCATTTCTAACCCACTAAAATCAATATTAGCTTAGATATTGGTTTAGGCTAGGTCAATCCAAAATACCGATGTTTTGCTTGGGGATCAAGCTAGACAACCTTGTAATTGATATTTTCAGAGCCGGAACTGGGCATACAACTAAGGTTTAGGCTTAGGATAGGCCAGTCGAGACCCAGCACATACTATGTTTCACTTAAGTTTAGTGGTTCACGGCTAACCAATAATCTGGCAAACAACCATTTTTTCGCTACACTTAACCCCAAATAAGCCGATACCCCAAAGGACCAGGCTTTGAGGCTCTTTTTGTTGACTGTATTCAGTCAACAAAAAGAGTCTATTGTTATAGAGTGATTCACCTATTTTTTGAGACTTTAGTTTCATGATTATAAACAAGGGAAAGCCGCAGGTGTGTGAACACGTTTCATCCCATGATTTTGTTATGGCCGTTTTTTCGTAGCGCTATGATTTTTTTGGCCGCGGTTTTTTTAAATTCTGTTCAGTTTGTGTTGAAAAGAACCTTCACAAGTTTAGGTTTTTCTCCATGCACCAAACGAACCACATGGATGTCCACTTGGTGTGAAATTTTTTTCTTACTTTCAAGCTCTCAAATTATTATTTTTTGTATTAATTAGGGTATTCTAAAGAAGATTTGACAGAGTTAAAATACCGTCTTACGTAGTGTTTTTTAATTTTTTGGAAAAGTCGAAAAAAAGTCTATAAAACGGCAATCCACCCTTGTCAAACCTTCTTTAAGCTTAAGAATAAATACAGGAAAAATAATTTAAATGCCTAAAAGTAAGAAAAAAAATTTCACACCAAGTGGACATC
>BBSZ01006552.1:0-15049 GCA_000981365.1 Subanguina moxae | reverse complement strand
GAAGCATGCAAAAGATAAATATTTGTTGAAATTTCTAGAGCTCAGTGGTTAAATTAAGCAAAATGATGGCACAATTTGCATTGGCCCAATTTTAATTTGGCCCAATTTTAATTGACGCAATTTGAAATGGCCCAATACATCGCTGCCCGGATTTTGAAAAGCTCAATAAGGTCGCCATCGAAAAGACAAAATTCTGATTTAATTTAAATCTATTTGAGAATTACAGTCAACTCTCGATATAACGTCACCCCAAAAAGTTCGATCCACACTTGGGTCCGACCATTTTTTTTTCCTCAAATTTTGACATCTTATGCCCATTTTGATATTGGTCTCTCTAAGGCAAAAAATCGTGAGGATTTTTTTAAAAATGGTCCCCTTTTTTTAAAAATGGTGACGTTATATCGAGAGTTGGCTTTTTAAAAAGTGAAATTGTTGAGTTGTGTAAAAACGACCGACAAATTCAGAATCCTCATGATTTTTTGCCTTAGAGAGATCAATATCAAAATGGGCAAAAGATGTCAAAATTTGAGGAAAAAAAATGGTCGGACCCAGCTGTGGATCGAACTTTTTGGGGTGACGTTATATCGAGAGTTGACTGTATTTCTTATTTGGAATAGTTTTTCAACGTCTTTTACACGTCTTTTTATAGTGAAACTCGATAAAACGACATCATAGGTTTTGCTGTGATTGAAAATATATGCCTTGCCTTCACATGCCTCAATGTATTATGCATTGTCAAGACGAAACTCTTGTTAAGTTGATCTTCTCGACACCATAAGACAACATAAACCCATTTCGAGAGGTGTCAGCTTAAAGAGTTCTGACTCTACCTGGAAGATTAGCGAGCCATACACCGAAATGGAAAATAAATCAAATTGCTGAAAGCTTTCAAGTTTGAATTCATGGTCAGGGCTTTTATTTTACACACCCAGACTCTTTTAGTCGAGACTTTATAAAATATTATTTATAAAATGTAAATAAACATATGAAAACTACCTCAAAGACGGCAATTTAGTGGCGTCCTCGTAACTTGGCAATGGCGGAAGTGAATCATCTTGGCCTCTTCTTGCTGCAACGATATAATTGTCGTCGCCAGATATGTTAGGTGCAGAAAGTCAAACAGACCTCTGTGTCCAGGAGGAATATAAGGAGGAGGGCCTCCATCCCCCACTATTGAAGTGATTATAGACCTAAAGGGGAAGTTTCTGGACTCACTCTCCAAAGTTGGCACCAACTCTATTCGTCTGGCTGACATACCCCCATTGGTTGCTGGAATGACAGGGAAGTTGCAGGCACCCAACAAATCTGGCCTTCTGCTTAAATACCTTGTCTGAACCTTAATTTACCACTTGATTACACGTCCTGCCTAAAAATGGATAAGAAGAAAACGGGTAACCTGCATTCTGTGTTTCATCAAAAGATACATGCTGACCACCAACACAACTATCATAATAAGACTGAAGATGGTGCCCGAAATGTCTCTAGTGAACATTTCATTGCTCTAAGACTAAAGTAAGCCAACCTAGATGTTTTTTTAGTTTACCTGATCTCCAAATCTTTGGAACCTGGAATTTGGACCATGACCATTAGAAGGGTACTCAACGGAGTGACCAGTCCGGTTTGTATCAATTTCGCCTAAAAAATAAGAAGTTAAATAGCAGCAACATTTTTAGAGAAGTCGATAACAGAATTGTCAAAAAAAAACATTCTTCAGACGGCATAAGTGTCGGCATATCCGTCCTGAACAGGGTGTGCCAAAAAAGTAGGAATCAACAAAACAATACTGGTTAAAAAAAGGGTGGCTAACGCTTGCAATTTGGAATTGCTCAGAAATTCCAAAAAATGATTTTTCTAATGTTTTAAGAATTTTAACGCAAAAAACAGCCCAAAAAACGATTGGTAAGTAATTTTTTAGCAAAAATTTTCATCTTGCCTCGGCTCCAAGGTAATCCTGGAGGATACCTAGATACTTTAAAAAAGGCAAAAAACAGTTTAAAGATGGTTGCTTACTAGGACCTACTGCATGTAAAAACTCTGATATGCACACTTATTTATACATTAAGAGACACTTTCGAGTAATTTATGTTTCAAGCATGTCATCTCAACCCCAAGCCTCCTGTATTTCCAAAGGGAGTGGAGGAGGAGGGTCGCCAGATTAAAATTTCAAAAACCGTGTATGAAGAAGTAAAAATCAAGCGGAATCGGGCATGTGGAGTTAATATTCCGTTATATTCCGAACTGCTGCTGAAAAGATTTCTGTCCATGGGATTGCAAAGAAAATAAAACTTAAATATTTTTATATGTTAAAATGAGCCTTACAATGATATCCAAGGAATTGAGAGGGACAAATACAGCGACCATTGTCTTCATGACCTCCATTTAAACACAACATTTCTCGACACTCGGGACCCTTGTAGTAAGCACTACAACTGCAATAATCCCTTCCATTTAGCCCTAAAAAAATAAGTGCTAATAATAAATTACCGTATGTGACTCTACTGGATTATATAACCTCCCTCCCAACGCAAAATTTCGCATTATAATTGTATTAAGCCCTCTTCGGACTCCCGCGTAACGTATGACCTCCCTCCCAACGCTTATATAGAGCACAATTTAAGCGAAAAAGAAGAGATTTAAAAAGAATCTTTCCATAAAATATAGGTTCTGTAAAGCCCTTCTGAGACTCCCGCGTAACACGAATCGCGAGTCAAGTCAGGTGACTCGTGAGTCAAGCAAAGTCACGTAACATGGTTATATGGTAGTTTACACTGGGGTAAAAGCATTTTTCGGCATTTTTTGTCCTTTGTCGTTATTTTCATTCACCGTCTCATTTTTCTCTTCTTGTAAAGCGTTGCCTCACCCTTTGATACATTGCCATCCATAAATTAAAATAAATACTTGCACAAAGGTGGCAGTGTTGTTCTCGGTGTTGTTGATGTTCGGTATTTTTTTTATAAATTCGAATGGCTTGCTGTCTACCTCTATTTTACTTACTACCTCTATTGATCTGTCTATAATGTTTGTCTTTACGTCTACGGACTCGAGGAGGGCTTAATAAGATTTAAAAAATAATAATAATCTTTAACTGGCATTTTACTGAAGATTAAGTCTTTAATTAAATAACCTCTAATTCTGTGGCCCTGGTCACAGAACTTTTCGCAGTGATACCCAAAGAAAGGCTGGATGCACAAACACTTCCTTGGATCAATCAGAGATCTGAAGCCGTTGTTTTTGCAAGTTGGCAACCTTCGCTAAAAAATTTATTGTTATATTTAAAAAAGTTAGTAAAAACCTACGCAATTTTTATCCAAAACATGACTATTTGGACCAACTTCTATAAAAAAAAACTTAGTAAACTAGGAGAAATAGGACAGCTTGAACTTGCTTGCCTGGACATTTGCAAACCACTTGCATGGCATAGTTGAATTGCTCTAAGTTGAAGAAAGCAGGGGGTGGAATCAAATAGCTTCCTGCAGTCAAAACTGTTAGGTACACTCGACCCACGATTTAAGGAAGTCCAGCTTATAGAAAAACTTTTTAATTTTTCCAAGCTAAACCAGTCAAATTTACCCCAATTATTGATTTTTTTTGATTCGGACTTTGATGTATCTAATACGAAAAAATTGGTAGATCAGCAATAGATAGTAATTTTTAGAAATTATCATTTTATCGACTAACATGACTGAAGGCAATGTTTGACCAAAGCTTAGGATTCTTAAAGCTCAACGACGTGAGAGGGATGTATCCATTGCTTATTTAAAAGTTGCCAGTTTTGTTGAATTTGTAGTTCAGCTAAAGAGTTGCTGGATGCCTAGCTGTGAGACTTTAATGAATTTCAAAGGGCAGTCTCTGTTAAACGGGCAACCACGAGGGAGCTTGAATATAGACCGGCATAAAAAGATTTACCATGAAAAACCCTGCAGTTGAGTGTGGTAGCAGAATTGCCAGCTTCGTCTTCTGTGGCTGCACCCGCCGGTTCATCTATTACATAGTTAAACACGTGATATGTGAAATTTTTGACTAGCTAAAACACAAAATTATTTATTTGATAAATTACAGGCTGCCCACCTCAGCATGGTTGATCATGGGAGTGCCCCCCAAACAGCTGAAATTAAAGAATTAGTTTTTAAATATAATTAATATGTCCCACCAGGTGATTTGGTAGTTCTTCTGTGTCCACACAGAGTTGCGCAAGTCTACATTGCTTGGTCCTGTTGGTGTCGATGGCGTTGGTTGCTGCAGGAAATCGGCTGCCACATGCAGCTCTTCTTCCGATGCTTCTCCTTCTTCTCGCTCTTCCTGTTCTTCTTCGCCGACTGGTGTACCTACCACCTCCAGGGAGGCTGAATCTGAAAAAAAATGTGGTTTTTATGGATTGATTATACCGACATTTTGTTTGCAAATGAATTAAATAAAAAAATCCAGATAATCTACAATTTCCTCAGGAATCCAAGTCTGAAAACACACTTTCAAGAATACAACTCAGTGTACTCCATGTTTTCTACCTTTCCATTTTTTCTTTTATTAATATTCATATGTTTTTTCACAAGAATTTCTCCCCTGTCTACTAATACTAATGATTGGGCAATTTAGAAGCAAGAAACCAGAAGTGGGGGCAGGAGAGTGGATGTGGAAGGAATACTTGAGAGAAAATATTAACACAAAGAAAAACTCAGTACTCTCTCAAGGACACTCCAAACTTTGCTGCTATAACTTTTGGAATGGACCACAAACAAAAATACATGAAAAGTTGATTTTGGTCACACAAAAAGTTACTTTCCCAAAATAAACACATTGAATATTTTTGCAGGAAACTTCTGAGGAATAAATGATTTGGCTAGGCCTTTTAAAAAATATTTGAACTGAAAATGTTCTAATTTGGAGTAAGTTTGTTGCTTCAAATGGCCAATTTTGACATTAGTTTAGTTTTCAATGTGAACGCGGAAGCTAGACAAGAGAAATTACCATATCCTAAGACTTGATCAGGTAGCTGCTAAACGGAGAGCAAGTACCACCGCATGAAGGAATTGCGATTCACCAGAAAGGAAACGAGTCGAAGGTTTTACCAAAGTTTGACAACATAACTGAGTCTCTGATAGTAGTTTTATTCTCATTTAGCATTTTTCGGAGCTGCTTGTGTATATAAAGAGGGGGGGGAGGACTTTAGCAGTCGATATCCTTAATTTTTGTCATTTACAGAGTTCAAAAAATTTTGTATACTGATTTTTTGAGTCCGAAAGTTTTTAATCAAAAAAGTTGCCATTTCTTTAACATAATTCTTCATAACACAAATAGTCAAAAGTAGCCACCTGGTTGGTGCCTCGCTTTATCGTAGATGAGTTTTCCAGTTTGAGCAAAATTCAGTTGAACTGGAAAGAATATGGCAAGTAGAAATAGTGAGTAGAGGCAGTTCATTGTCTTGACTGCAATATTTCTGACCTGAGCCCAAAAAAAAATATGGTCTAATAGCAGGAGCAATTGGATCAATGAAGCATGGCACTAGAGCTGTCTGCAATAATTATTGGGCAGCTTTGGAAGCTTTTGCTCTGTAGAAGCAGAAACAATTAGTTGTTGGCACAATGGGCGTTGTTATTTGACTAAACAAAAAATGTTTTAAAAGTCAATAATAAAGTGTTCTAATAAAGAAAAACATGTCTTTTTTTATTACTTTTTTCTTATTTTCTCCCTATTTAATTGCCTCAAAATCAAAAAAACCTTGAAAAATAGGAACCTTATTATAAAATAGGTATTTTAGGAAGAAAAATTTCGTGAAGTGTTCTTTTAACTACGTCACAAACTGAAAAAAGCGCTATTTTTGTTTATTTTTTTAGAAAATTGTGAATAAATAAGAATTGCGACTTTGCACACAAAAACTAGATAGACGATAAAAAACATCAAAAATAATACAAACTCCAAATTAAAAGTAAAAAAAACCTCTTCTGCTCAATGAGTCAAGGCAATAACAGCTCCCTCATGCCCAATTGTCTCTTTTGGTTGGTGCATAGGGCCGGGGGCGGTCTCCTGTTGTTGTTATTTTCAACAAAAAAAAAGCAAGAAAGAAAAGAATATAAAGAAGAAGAAGGAGAAAAGCAGTCGGGAAACCGGTTAGATGAAGTCCATCTAACCTCCAGCCTATTGCTCAATCATCACTTTTGAATGAATTCTCCAAGTAAAGCTTCTTTTTGCCCTCTGAAATAGGTGAATCTGTTTCATTCTCCTAACTCCAATATCAGGCTCATAAAAATGGGAAAAATACTGCTGCTTATACTGTTTCCACAGCTCTAATCAAAAGAGATTGCGCAATGGTAGTAGAAAGAGAGTGTTAAGCTTCTATGAATACTGGTTTTTTGTGTTGATAATTAGTCGTGATCCCTAGCACAGAAATTACTAAATTAAATTAGCCGGTTCCTACCTACAACATACTTTTTCAGCAAATCATTTCAAATTATAATTATTTACCGTATTTCCTCTAATAGCTCCCCCCCCCCCTAATTCACCTATTTTATAATAAGGTTCCCATTTTTCCATTTGAGAAAGTAGGACTGAGTATGAGATCTTTCGTCAATTTTTTTTTCTTTTTAAAAATAGCTCCATTGATCAATATTTAAAAGAGAAAAACAGACAATCTTAAAAAATTAATATATACAACGCAAACTCAAGCTTCTCTTACTCTTTGGCTGTGCAGCTACCGTATTTCCTCTAATAGCTCCCTCCCTCCCTAATTCAAAATCGTGTTTTTGGCATTGTGTTTTTGACCCACTTTTTCTAGGTGTCTCTCAGGCAGCTTACCACCCAAATTGTAGCTAAGACAATAAGCTACAAGTTAAGTAGTAAGTTACCTGAGAGACACCTGGAAAAAGTGGGTCAAAAACACAATGCCAAAAACACGATTTTGAATTAGGGGGGGGGGAGCTATTAGAGGAAATACGGTAGCTGCACAGCCAAAGAGTAAGAGAAGCTTGAGTTTGCGTTGTATATATTAATTTTTTAAGATTGTCTGTTTTTCTCTTTTAAATATTGATCAATGGAGCTATTTTTAAAAAGAAAAAAAAATTGACGAAAGAACTCATACTCAGTCCTACTTTCTCAAATGCTCAGCTGAACCCATAGCCTATGAATACTATTTTTAAAAATTGAGTCCACATGTAATCGTTTACACACTTGCTTTTTACTCAAACAATTGAGCAATGCAAGGAATCGAAATACAAAATATTATGTTCTTTAATCAATAAGCACCTTATTTGCACATCACTCAAAACATCTCCAGGAGAGTACAAGAAAAATATGTTGCTTCTTGGTTTACTACCACTCTACTTTTTGTTGGATTGTAGCAGGAGAACAAAAACCTGTTGGAGAGCATTCGGCCATTCCTCCTTCTCATACACAAATCAGCATACTACTCTTACCATTTTATTGTCACATGAGTGGATAGCCAACCAGGAAACCCGTGTTTTTAAACCACTTTTAAGAGTGAAAAAGTATAAATTTATCTAATAATTAGTTTCGAATACACGCAGCAAAGATGCTTTAACAAAATTAACAAAAAAGTAAAAACACACCAATTGGTAGTCAAAGCCAGCTTATTGCTTTATTATTTTATTAGTTTATTCTATTGGCTTGGTGCATAATTGACGATTGTTTTTTCGGCGCCTCATAATTTCGCGCATTTTTACTGCCTTAAATTTATTCCAAAGTTATGCGCATCTACAATCACTTACATCTTCGTCACATCATGCTCTGTCACTTTGAATAAGGGTGGTCAGCGGCACAGCCATTGCGCGATACCAACGACCTTTTTGGCTAAGGAACAATTGGAGAATTTCAGGTTTGCAAATGGTTCCAGCGCTTTAAACCTTACGACACAAGTTTAAAGGTTTTCTATCATTCCCTTATTCCCATTTAAATGGGCGCCAAATTTTTTGACCCCAAAACTATGATACTCCTTATGTTTTCGAAAAAAAAAAATTCCTCAGAAAACTTAAAATAGCCGGCTTTTTCATGAGATTCGGATCGATTTGTATGAAAAAAATATATATTTTCTGTGACCGACAAGTTCGACGGAGGTAGGCGGATTCTATACTCAAGCTGTCATTTAAACAAAGTCAAACATTCTCGTAATAAGAACCAAATTGTCTTTCATCACGATAACTCCCGTCAAAATGTCGAAAGAAGAGTCGTTAAGTCAATTAGTGACAAGGCATGGGAATCGCTCGAGCATTTGCCTTGTTCTCTTACAGAAGCGCCTACTAACTATCACGTAAACCGTTTGCTCAAAAATTGGAAAAGTGTATGATGATTTTGATGAGTTGGTGGTCGAAGTTAAAGGATGAATTTTGCCTAAAAGTTCTTGTTTCTTTGCTCAGGGAATCGAGTTTTTGAAATAGATTGTGCTTCAGAATAGTCATCAAAATAATATCTAGCGCCGCACTTTGCTGTTCTGTTGTTAAATAAAGCATCACGAAAAAAAAAACGATATTTAAAAGATATCAGAAAAACTTAGGAAAAAAACTTGTGAATTCTAGCATAGAACCGGTTTTTTAATGAATCAAGGGGTATTTGCTTGATTGGGAGAGAGAGTGCTTCTTTTATCTTATTGCCACTTGTTAGTCGCGTACGCCTGGCATTGCATCGAAGGATGAAAGTCAAAACAAGTGAAGAAATTACCAAAGGCCAGTGCAAGAAAATTTGACAAAAAAGTATTAATTTGCAGTGAGCCAAACTTGTATAAAGTGTAAAATAAGCAAAAAATTTCGTCCAGATTACAGAGATTATGCAATAGGTGAGAGAATGCTGAATAACTGGACAGCAGCAGCCTATTGTTGCTCTTTTCCCTCACTCTCAACTGCTGCCTCTATTTGGTACAATAAGAGGCTGGATTGGTCAAATACATAGGGAGGACTACACTAAATGAGGACTGCGCACATCTCCCAACTGTACATCATGTATATAACCTTTCCATAAAGGCCAACTAGAATTGCTTGGGTGGATTTGTTGGTTCAGATGGCACACCACCACTGGTTATTCAAATAGGGGTAATCAGTTAAAATTGGTGTAGAAGAACAGATAATCAATAGAAAGAGAGTAGAGATCCTTTGCTTAAATTAGTGCCTCCAGATTGCAGCAGAAGTGTTCTGCTGCGAAATTAAGCTTTGTTAGTGCTGTTGCTAACTACAGAACAGTTAGGAACACAAAAAAGTGAGTCTTCTCTCTACCTTCTCCAACAAGCTGCAATTGTGGTGAAACCATTGGAAATGTTGCATACAAAATATACTCAATGACACAATTCTAAAACACAATGGAAGCAAAAATCTTACATAATTTGACTCCAAAGTCAAAATTCAATTGAGTTTATTAATAAAGGAGTTAAAAAGAGACGCTGCTGCGATATAAAAAGGGCAAGGGCAGTACTCGGGGTCTGAATCAAAGTAGAAGGAAGTAAATGATGCTGTTTTAATGACCCAGCTGTTGAAATCATTACTCAGCTTAATTGCTCAATAGGTTGTGTCCATCCAGCTGCTCTCAAAACGAAAACGATGAGGAGAAAAGAGAGGAGACAGGATCGTGCGTGTGCTTCCTTGGATTAATATGTGATAATTATATTAGGGCAGGGCACCGCCTCAACTTCCAAGTCACGCAATAGCAGCACAGTCAACAACAACAATAATTGATTCTTTAGCTGCTCAAAACTGGACTTTGAAGTGGAAATAGAAAAAAAAGAACCGGATAGTGTGCGCAAAGCAACAACGACAAAGACTTTTATTTAGACAATTTTTTATAGAAAAAATTTATTGGAGTGGAATAATTCTTGCCTTGCTATTGGCCAAAGAAGCCCACACTGATGAGGAACAAGATTAAGCCCACTTCCATTCCCTACAGCCTAAATATGGCTCAATTGAATTAGGAGGCAAACGCATGGGAACATTTGTCGAACGCATGGGAACATTTGTCTATTAAGAAATGATTTAGATTTAAACACATTTCCTTTTCAGTCTATTGACTCCATTGACTCCAATAAACACACTTTTAGACGGACATTTTTCAAAAACCAAAATTTGACTTTTTGCCTTGGTCCCCTAAGACAAACTAATCAGAAAAGGTAACTACCGTATTTCCTCTAATAGCTCCCCCTGCTCCATTAACTCTCCCTGCTCTAATAACTCCCCCTGCTCCATTAACTCCCCCTGCTCTAATAACTCCCCCTGCTCTAATAACTCCCCCCCCCCCTTAGAAGGCATCCAAAAAATAACTCCCCCGGGGGAGCTATTAGAGGAAATACGGTATATGCCTCAAAAAGATAGAATTTGAAAATAAGTTTGTTAACTGGAGCCTACCGCACAAAGAAATTCTGGTGTGCATGCTCTTTTTATGCATCCAGAGCCACTTTCGATTGATTTGTGTCTAAGGTACGTGTGTGTGCGCATCTCAATTCCAAGCACCAGTCGCCCCCGTAAAGGGGCTTGAGAGTTAGAGATGCGCGCATACATGTATCTTAGACACAAATCACTCGAAAGTGAACGGTCGAGAAGAACCTCTACGCATACCAGTTGCACCGAGTAAACGAGCAGGTCATAAGCAATGATGGAGAATGCATAATTGATTAAATTGTTGCTGTTTTTCATGATTACTAAATATTCAATAAAGAAAAACCGGCAAACAATTATTTATCAACCCAATAATTCCGTAAAAAATTCACTTGAAACTAATAGAGGCAAAAAGTCAAATTTTGGTCAAAAATTCTTTTTTTTTAATGTCGGTCCGCCACCTAAAAAATTGTTTTCTAACTGAAAATTTTTGGCCTTCAAATACGTAGCATTGCTTGCGGAAAGAAGAATGTCACTTTCTTCAATTTTTTGCTTGGGGATTTGCTACCACTCACAAAAAGCAAAATAAAAAAAACAACATCGATGTTCAAATCAAAATAGAAATCGAAACCGAGTTGAGGAATTGGCCCTGATAATTTTTTAGGGGGGGGGGGGGTGTTGATGGTTGTAACCGAGTAGAGTCAGAATAATGTTGTAATCTATATTAAAAGCACATGTTAAAATTTTTTAGAATAATATATTAAACACGATTTTTACTGCTATATTCTTGTTATCTAGTCATCTTAGATGACTCATCTAGTAAAGGTTTGAGCAAAAGATTGCAGAAAAAGTTAGGTTGGAAAGATACAAAGAGTCATAAAAGAGATTTGAAAAGAGGGCATACGTACTCCATACATGGAATATATTAAAAAGTGCCGAACATTTTGTTTTCCTGCTCTTCTCAAAATTCTCAGAAATTTGAAGAGGGAAAAAGCGAAAAAATATATAAAGTAAAAAATTCTTTTGTGCCCTAGCTTTTGCTGCTGAAGTAAATGACGGGGTAGACTTTATCAAACCAAATTCACGCTGTGGGTTGGATAGGAAGGCGTCAACAGCTGCTACTATACATAGATATGGAACACACATAGAGAAAGACAGAGCATTTTTGCTGGCTGACTAGCATCTTTGATGCTATGAAAGAAAAGTATGGAAGGAAAAGCTGGCAATGTAAACATAATGGATGCCACGCGACCGCACTAGCTTGCTTATTCTTTTTGTTGTTTGGGCAGCAATATCTATTTGTTTTTGCTTGGGCCGAGTAATTTTTAGCAACGCATGAGCAGAAGGTTCATAAAAGCGGTTAAAAAGTGTCACTCACCTTTTTGCCGTTGGAGACCAAGGTAAACTGGAGGCACGAGCGTATCGTAACTGACACACAAAGACTCCACTGCTTCAAGATTAATGCTAGCAAGCCTTTTTTCAAGTCGCCTAAACAAACGATTTTCATAATGTCCAAATTTTTATAGACTGGACATATTGCTGGGCATATGCCCACTGGTCAACCCTACTTCAGAGGACAATTTTGATTTGAAATTCTAACATCATTTTTTCTCCCTTATTCAAATTTTAAGACGCTCATGTTTTAATGCTTTTCTATTTTCTCTTGTTCCTTTTGCCAAACACTATGCATGTGTCAAGCTAAACTATCATATTTTCCTTGTTTTTCAAAAGGCGATGCTCTCTGTTACATGTTAGGTTTAGCTGAGAAATGGTTTGCTCCGTGTGCAGAAAGCCTGTTGGCAGTGGAGGTGTAGTTCGAATATCTATAAAACTTACCGCAAACCAGAAAATCAGATATTAAGCAGTCCTTATGTTTGCTTCAGTTGCTTTTCTCAGCATTATCTGGTCAGCAAAGATGGTAAAATTATTGGTGTTAAAGGTGAAATGGCTGCAATTATCCCTGCGAATCTTCCTGTCGCGCCAGTAGTACATATGAACCACTCGTTGAAGAGCCAGTTAAAGATTAGGTTTTCAAGCCAGTATACCTCGTTCAGCTAAAAGAGTTTACAAGAAAATTGATAAACCGGAGCCGGTAGATGAGCAATTTCGAAAGTTTTTCATTCAGAAAATTTTTATCTGATCAGCTTGAATCAGAAGAAGAAAAATCAAATTCTAAGTACTGAAAAAGGAGTTTAAGAAACAACTTTTGGTACTACTGTATTGGACCAACCTTGTATATGATTAGTTATGACGCTTTCATACTGTGAATTTTCAACAAGAATAGACTTTCCAAAAATAACCTCGTCTAGCAAAAACTTCCTTTGCTTTTCACAATTTAAAATGTTGATAAAATTTTCAAATATTCGAAATCTCTAATATTCTTTTTCACTCTGCACCAGCCAAACCCTAAGTGAAACTTCTCTATCTTCAATGCCAGCAAATTTGCGAGATCACAAATTTACGAGTTCGCAACTTTTCGAGTTACGATGGAAAAGTTAGGAGAAAGTTACAGAAAGTTACGAGTTGTTGGTGAGCCTAAAATAGCTACAATCTATAGCTGTCCAAATCCCTCATCACAGACCTTCACAGGTTCGACTGACCACCTTTTCGTACTTAAATAATGTGTGAGACTTGTAGTTTGTAATTAAAATAGGATAAGTATTGTTATTGTTAGACAACTAAACAAAAGTCAACAGTCTTCTCATTTATATCTTTCAACACTACTTCAATACATTGATAATAGAACCCGGTTCATTTTTGCAGCCTCTGATAGAGTGGAGCAGAAATTTTCTCTCAATTTAAACAGTCAGTTATCCCGATAGATGTTCTTTCTTGTCTGAAAATTGCATTTGCAAACAATCAAAACATAAAGTTTGGTCAAAATGCAGTAAACTCTCTACATTAGATACACGATCAGGTCAAGGAGGTACTTATATTAAGTGTACAGTCAACCCTCGATGATCCGAATGTGACCGAACCTTACGGTTCAGATTATCTAAATACCTTTTACTTTAAGTTACCTGTGTAATTTACCTGAATCGTGGCAAAAAAACAGGGCATTTTAGGCGTCGAGCTATCGAGACGTTGTTTATAGAGGATGACTATATCTTTTAACTTGGGTATCTTGTAGCAAGTAAATAAAATCAACGTGAACCTTATGTGGATGTATATCTTATATAGAAAGTTGACTGCGTATTATTTTGGCGAATAAATTAAGATAAACCCATAAATTAACTACCGTATTTTCTCTAATAAAACCCCATGGAACCTTTTCAACATGTCAGAGTTAATGATCGGGCATTTAACAAGAAGAGACAGATATAAATTTTCAAAATGTTAATGATGAATTGGTGATGCTTGTTGTTTAAACTGCCTTAAATTGAAAACAACCGTCAAATTAATCATTTACCCCGTCAAATATCTACCAAGATTCAGAATGAAAAGAAGTCGAAAAAGGAAGGTTAGTCGAGATTTAGAGCGCCTAGCCTAGTTAAACGTTGATTCTTCTATTTATGTTGATGTCGTTATTTTCCGCAGAGCTGTTGAATTGTTAACCAATAAATAAATTACTTTGTTCATTCCTCATCTTATTGCTGTTTTCTTAGGTCCGAGTGGATACTTTTTGCTGGAAACAGGCTGTTACTTTACCGAAGCCTAACAGTGTCTCAGTCACTATGGCGTTAATTAAAGCCTCAACCGAAAGCTCAAGTAGTAAGTACATTTATTGAGGAGCTCAATCGCTGCCTTTTCTTTATAGCCCTTCTTGCTTTTAACGAATAGTAGTTAGTCATTGTTTTTCAGAAGTCTAGTGTGCTAAAAAATACGAGAATCATAAATAAGAAAAAATGTTGACTAGGTAAATAATTAGACGGGACATAATTAGACGGGATTGAATTGTGGTGTGAAATAAAAGCTCATGGGTAAAGTCATTTATTTTTCAGCCTTTTGGGAAGTGGGGGAGCCCTCCCACACTAGGGAGTGGGGCCTTATTTTTCAACCCTTCTCAGGACATGGGACTTTATTAGAGAGTGGGGTCTTACTAGAAAAAATACGGTAACTAATGATAGACAGAAAGCTGACTTAAAAAGCATAAATTAAATAGTCTAGCCTCAACAACACATATTTTTTCGATCAAAACAACCATTCAAGCTATTTTGCCAATTTCGCCATCAGCAGCAGCAATAACAGCAACAAACAATAGAGACAAGACTTCCTATAATGCCTAAATCCTGCAAGTTCGATTCCTTCTAGATGTTCGCCCAAACTTTTTACCTCAATCTTATTTAAAAAAATTGTAGTAGAGGTATTATTTTTTCAAAAACAAAAACTTCGCGACAATTCGAAATTTAAACCTTTTGTTTTAGCCGCTTCACGGTTAAAAGACAGCAAGCAAACTCCTGAGACCAATGGATGTTTTCGTCATACAAAAAACAGCTGGTCATATTTTTTTTCCCATAGGGGCGTTTAGCCAATTTTGGGACATTTGTCCCAAAATTGGCTAAACGGCTTATCGTAACGCCAAGCTTTTGAAATTTGAATTTCATTATTGATTTTTCCATGGTCGGGTCTTTTTTCTGTTATTTTCGCTCTTCTTTTTTTTTGTAAAGTTTGTGTTTGAGTTTCCTTTACGATTTTTAAGGGAAATCGTCGAAAAAACCTTTATGTCTCATTTTGTTTAGATGGAGAGTTTTATGTGGACTAATAATCTATAAGCGTATTTTTGTAGTTTTCCGGCCTGATGAGCGAAT
>BBSZ01006550.1:0-11465 GCA_000981365.1 Subanguina moxae | reverse complement strand
AGGGGGCCGTTATATCGGGGGGCCGTTATATCGAGAGTTTACTGTACACTTAAAAAAATAATACACTGTTGAATAAGCAAACATACGTAAACTTTTAGTTTAGTCCTTTTTCTATATTTTTGCTTTATATGAGCAATGAACCCGTTTTTGCGTTTTCCTTTTTGGTACTACTACTCCTGTCTTTTCTTATTCTCCTTTTCATTGTGATATTTTTGCGTTGGAAAAACAAGTAATTGTGCAATAACAGCTCTGTTCTTTGCTTTGCAGCTTTGCTAACTGAAATTTTGGGTATGTGATAAATAGTTTATCACCTGTTTTTGTTTATTGTGTGATTTGAATTAACAAGTAGATATACATCTCCGTTTTTTAATTTGGGATTTTAACTGATTAATTAAGATTTATTTAATTTTTAACTGTAGTAATAATTTAGCCAAGTATATTATTATTATGGAGCAAACTATGCAGTAGTTAACAGTAGTTAACTAAACAGTCAACCTTATAGTATAGTTAACTATGGACTTTATTTTTAAATAATTATACAGTAAACTGTCAGTTGACTATTTTTTCTGAGATATTTTTTGTTATTATTTGTGTTGTAGAAACTTTGCAATTAAAAAGTGTCAGTCCTTTACCAGAAAAGCTGTGAAATACAATCGGGCAATGTTCACCATATTATTTTTGAATAACTCCAATATTTGTTGTATTCATTGTATCGTTTTGTTTCTAAACATGTTTGTAAAAATTCATGTTTCTTATCTTTCAGCTTATAAAACCGTTTCACGTTTCAATTAATTATTACCAAACAAAATGGTGATTGACTTCTCTCAACCCAATGCTCTTCGGCAATTCGAGTTGGTGACTTCAGATGGCAGAAGTCTTTGGGCTAATGGTTTTTTCTTGGCTGAGGTAATAATCTACAATCAACCATGCGATTAACTGTAGATTTAACCTTGTGGTTAATTGTACAGTTAGTTAATTACTGATAGTTAATTATGATTAACTATATTGCAAAATGAGTAAACCATTTAGATCTCACCCTATTTTTATGCTCTCTGCGTGGCTGGCGATTTCAAAGAGAGAAAGCTTAAGCGAGCTGAACTTCGGGATGTTAATTATGATGACTTACATGAACTACTTAGATGTGTTTGTCCTGAAGACTTTGCATATGAAAATAAAATCGGAGGTGAGTATTATAAAAATATTAGAGATTAGAAAAGATAGTTTTTCATAAAATTTATTTGTTCTAATGGAGGGCAAGTTTCTACTTGAAGGGTAAAAAAAAGGACTTGTTGCGCAGTCCTTCGTTCTATTTCACCTTACTTCAAAAATTTATTTATTGCAACAAAATCGAATTCTTATCAAGCAATTATGCAGTTGCTACGGTTATTGATCACTTGCTTTATCGATGCTGTTTAAAAAAAATTGCCCCTTTAAACTCAAACCATTTCCTAATCCAAATTTTCAACTCATCCTTATTGGATGATCAAGACATTGACATATTGGCCATTTTTGGCCTTCTAAACGTTAAAGTTATGCATAAAAGAAGTTACGAACAAAACTTGACCATGCTAGTCACAATCAAACTGAGAAATGGGCGTGTCCTCCGGCAAGCACTCTGATATTAACCATGCTGTCAAGTACATGCCTTTTTTTTGCTTATCATTATGCTGGTGTAGACCCAAACTTTAAATATTTGAAGTCTCGCCATCTTTTAAAGACGCTAGGAAATTGGAAAAATTTCGCATTCTACTTCCTCAGGTAACTACCGGGTGGTTTTGCGGTTTTTTTTTCGCAAAATAGTTGGGTCATATAAAAAATTTATGACACATCTGATATGGCACATCTGTATAGCTTTCAGAAACAGGCAATTCATCTAAAAAAATACCAGCACAACTGCTTAGTCATAAGACTTGTGCAACAAGTCAATAATTAGGATCATGCTGACTATTTTATGTTTAGCTGAAAACTTTGCACTGTTGACGAATCTATCAGGAAGGCTTCTGCTGCAAAATTTACGCTCCCAACTGGAAGAGTTTGCCAGAGTGGAAAACAATTTTGAAAATGTCCCTCCAGTTGTTCTTCTTGAAGTCATAGTAGAGGTTATGGAGGCTGGATTTGATAGTGAGACGGTTGGTGAACTATTTGCTTGAAGCTTTGAAAAGAGTAAGGCACTTAAACGCTGGATGTGATGCGTTTATATGCCCATCTTTCACCATTCTTTGTCTCAAATAACAAGCTACATCGTTAGTCCAGAAATATTGTATGCCATAGACAGTTATGCCATACACAGTTCTCGAAGGACCAAGGGATATTGCACGCAAGGCCGCGTTATTGAGAACCATTTATCGATAAAACCTCTTAATGTGACCGGCCTTGGGGTATCTGGTTATTAATGGTTGACTGCATATTGTTTGAGTGTTGAGACAGTAGAACAATTTGTTAATAAATTGCTTATTTTAAGTCAATAATTGAACTATATTTCAGATTAGAACGCTTTGTCGACGTCTATGTAACTTTATTAAACATAATAAGACAAGATGACCCGAGGAATTTGGTCATTTTCAATGGGCCATAACTTCTTTCCCTCTTTTTGGTGCATAGAAATAATAGAGAATAAAAACTTAATTTGGTAATCATTTTGATAGTCTTAAAAATATTAATTTTTGGATCAAAAAAGAGATCAAGGCACAAAAAGTGAAAAATTATTGAAAATTTCTTTTACCTTTTTGATACCAAATGCATTTGAGGCTTAACACTAGTTATAAGCTACATTTTGGTATATAACATGTTCAGAAGACACTAGCAGAACATAGCTCAAAAACACAATATGTCTAATACTGCAATGGATCGTTTTTGACCCATGACGTAATTCTAGTGTTAAGGGAAAAATAGTTTCAGGGAAATTGATTGAAATTAGCTGAATTTTTCGGGCCATCCTGTAAAACTGAATATAATTTAATTTTAGCCAAACACGACAGAGATGAAGTTAAGCAGGTACCCAGATACCATATTCTCTATAATAGAGTGGCTGCTAGCTCTATTTTTTGACCGCCTTGAAGGTTCTTCGGCATACTATCTTTTCCTTGTTTTCGGTGCGGTACTCTCGAACTCACTAATCTTATGTCGAGCTGATCGAAAGATAGATGACAAACAGCCTTTGGCAACCCTTCCTTTAATTTTTTCAAAAAGATTGGATAACATCGATTTAAAAGGTGAAGATGGTAATCATTGTTGCAAAAAAAGACATGAAAAACAACTTTAAAATCAGCTCATCTTAAAAGTTTGTAGGTTGCAAAATTTAATTAAAAAAGTGACAAACTGAATGAGTTTTTAGTTCGAGCTTGTTTTAAGTTTGCCTTTTCGAAGGGTTGCTCTATTGGAGAGGATTGTTATATTACAGAGGGCCACTTTGTTAAAAGGAATACGGTAGTTGCGAGCAGTCGCAACCAATGTAAAATTATTTTACAAGTACTTGTTTGCAGTTAATGAATTCACTGCCTGACAAATATTCTTCCTTAGTGGAGCAGAAAATTCAGCCATTTGTAAGCTAGCTTCTGCAACTTAAATGAGCAGCAATTCATTCAGCTTGAATTCTACCATCAACCAGGAGGAGGCACACTCTGTGGGGTTGAAGCACAACCAGCAGCGGGAGGCTCGCCACACTACTGGAATAATATTAGACTTTTTTTCTGAGTTGTAGAAGACCTCACATTTACAAACATTTGCTGGTCACACTGTAAATTGCATGTAAATATAAATCTTCTTATTGATTCCATAAAATTGGGTTTCGTTTTTTACAAATAACTACACTTTGTTTTTAATGTTCCCTTCCTCAAAAACTGAGTAATGGATTCTCCAAGTAGTTAGTATTAGAGGAAACACGGTATACGCAATCTGTAATTTACCACAAATACAAATGCACTCTTTTTATAAATTTAGTGATATATCAACGAGCCATCCTCTCTTTTTCCTCGTCTTCTTGTATTTTTTCGCGAATGTGCGGCCAATCAATCTCTACCTGCAATAAATATTCTGATTAAATTTGATTTTTGTAGCAATTCAAACAAGTGACGCTTCTAGGGTATACACCTCTCCAGATCAAGTTTTCTAACAGTATTTAAAAATCGTTTTAAATAATTTCGCAAACCTTTTAAATGTTTTGTTTTTTGGCATAGAATATACTTAAAAATGATTTTTAACTACTTTTAAAGACTTGATTTTTTAGGGGGGAGGAGAAGGTGGGCTTAACCAGTAGCTCTGAGGATTGAGGGCTTAAAAGTGTTATTATATCCTAGTAGCGCCAAAAAAGTTTTTACATTTTTATCCTTTTTAAAGATTTTTAAGTTTTGCTGATAATTTTTCCTTGTCTTTAGAAAAAGTTATTGTTAAAAAAAAAGCACATGGAAAGCACCTGGGATAAATGTTTTAAAAACTTTGAATCTGTTTCTCTCCGCCCAGTCTGTTCCAAAAAGCGCTGTCTATAGCCGATTACAGTGTCCAAATGGCTCTGAGATTTCAACGCCAATTCCAATGCTCTAACATTGTTAATTATAAACAAAAAGTAGTCAATGATAGCCCACCTCTCAAATCTAAACATCGCCAAATTAATCATAATAGCTCTAAAGATGCGACCACTCTGCACAAGGGCTATGTCCGCTTCTCTTTTATTCCCATTGAATAGAGACATCATGGCATTCTTTAATTGCACATCTGTTTCTGCTCGAATTTCCCCTAACAGCAACACTTTCTCTGTCTAAAAGCAGATACTTTCGGTTTCCGTCAAATAGATCATTTTAAGCGTAGTAAGGTTAGTTTTTGTTTTCAAATAGTTACATAAATGTCACCTCTAGCAGCTGACCATAACAGATCTCAGCAATTACATAGTTTTTGTATGCAGCAGCCATTCCAGCTAGACTAGCCCACAAATAGTCCTCTTTGATAACTCTACAGATGCGGATAGCCTTAAAAGTAAACAAATGAGTGAAGTAAGTGATTTCATTGCTAAAATAAAAAAATTATTTTGGCAAAAAACACCTGGTCCCATTTGGAGGTTTGCACACACTTGATAAGACCAGCTACAAATGGGGGCACATACAAGGCTACTAGACAACCATCTGAAATGGACTTGCTTTCTTTATAATAAATTTCCGGAAACTTTTGGCTTCACCTGAACGGCGCACTGTAAGTGTGTTGCCAATGAACCTGCATAAAATTGTAAATGACCCATGGTTAGGAATAAAAAGAAAATATTACCCAATGAGGAAAGCAGACCTGCCACCACTTACACTTGACGTATTGTCCTCCTCGTTGCTACTCAAGTCGAGCACTGTAGCTTGTAAAAGGTCTTTGTCAGTGAACACCACAGATGGAAAGGTATACACCACTAGTTTCTGGTCTTGGAAGGCAGCCAGCATATTGGTGGAGGTGTTAAAGCATATGTTAGAGACTAAAGAACCTGCAACACAATTTTGATTAAACTGCGCTTAAACACAACAAATATACCAAGTTTCTCTGCTGGTTGTGTAGCCCCGTAACTATTGACTAAGGCTAGCCAACACTCCAAGTTGAAGTCAACAAATGCTATTCTCCGGTCAGCTATTGGTCCACACTGATTCACAGCTACTTCAGTTATGTCTGTCTGAAAAATAATAATCATAGCAAAAGAGAGAGAAAGCGTATGTAATTCAAACAAACTATATGGCTAATTTTGCCATCACCAGCACTTTTGCCAGTTTGTGTCTCAAACCTGAACAGGTGTTTAAAATTATAAAAAATAAATAAACGAACAAGTGGATGGAGTGGTGTTGAGACTTGTCTCTTATGACCACCAAATCATTGGAGATGGTCGCAGTTTTTTCGTTCAATGGCTCTCCCTTCTGAAGTCCAGGTAGTCGGATGTTTGCATGCACCCTGCCTTCATAGTTCAGGGTCTGAATGGTGGAGTTAGAAGACCCACTTTCAATTACCATCAAGAAGTATTTTTCGCAGAGCACAATCAAAGAGACAGACCCATCTTTGAGGTCTACAATGACTGGAGTGTTCCAATTTTTGGCGCTAAAAAAATAATTATTGCTTTTGAAATATGGTCAGTCCGCCAAAAATTTGCTATAAACAAGGCATTCAAATGAGTCCGAATTTCGCCTCAGCACCTGATAATAAGCTCACAAAATGATTTACCTAAAAATGTAGAGCTGAAAGGTAGTAGCAACCACCAAATAGTTGTAACCCAATTGGAGTTTAGTAACACGGTCTAAAAGAATAATTATAATGAATATGGCTTTAAACTTTATATGAGAAACCTCTGGTCTCCAGCTTTTCATGAGACACTTCCGATGTAAGATCTCTGATGTCAATGGTTTTGCGCTTGGTTTGAACGGCTTCTAGATTTTCCCAGATGACACGTCTGAAACACGGACATTTAGTCTAGATTTTTTATTTTTGCTAATTTACGGTAGCATAGCCCTGTGAATAACAATTATTTATTCTTAGATTTCCATGCAATTTCTGCAGCCTCTTCATTATTACCAGCTCTCTAATTATAGCCCATTATAGCGCAGAAATTATGTAGGAAAGAATTTAGATTAATTGTTTTTTTTAATACAAATCAGCCTGTTTATATTTTATCAAAGTAGTTAGAATCAAAAACTACAGTTAAACACAGCTTTTAAACCCATTTAAATTAATTTTATTTTTTTATAGTTTTTGACATAAAATATACCGTATTTTCTCTAATAGAAGGCCCCCCCCCCTAATTCAAAATCGTGTTTTTGGCATTGTGTTTTTGACCAACTTTTTCTAAACAAGTCTTAGGGAAGTCACCACGCAAATTGTAGCCGAAACAATAAGCTACAATTTGGGTGGTAATTTGCCTAAGACTTGTTTAGAAAAAGTTGGTCAAAAACACAATGCCAAAAACACGATTTTGAATTAGGGGGGGCCTTCTATTAGAGAAAATACGGTACTTAGAAATGATTATTTGGCATCTTCCAACACTTCTACCATAGTGTTTTTATATAGTTGATTTGAGGGAGGCAGGTATTACCGAGTAGTTGTTTTTGGGAGGAGAAGTGGTTATAACCGAGTAGCTACGAACTGTTTAATTTAAAAATTTAATTTAGCGGAATAGTAGTTTTTTCTCAGTCACATACTTCTCAATCACTTGAGCGTGATATACAGAACCATTTGCACATCCTGCAACCAATTGAGTTCCATCTGCAGACCAATTTAAACAATATATCGTGCCAGTTGATAGCTTCTCTAGTGAATGACACCACTTAATACGGCTTATAAACCTTTTCGACGCAATGTTAGTTTACAACTTCCAAAAACAAACTCACTCCCGCTTTATCACACAAACGAAGAATATTGTAGCAGCCAACGGCAAAAAGTTCTCCTGTAGTGTTCCAGGCTAATGCCGTAATTGGATGGTTGTGTGAATTGGACGTGTACAATGGTCGTCCCAGTCCATCCCACAGTCTGTATTTGCAGTCTTCCCCTCCTGTCACAATCAAGTCATTAGCTGAAGACCACTGCAAACAAAGCACTGTTCCTTGATGAGCCTTCCATTTTATTGGGCTCGTCTGAAAGGCAGCGATTAATCTTCTCTTTGCACTTCTAAGAAGGAACCTGGGCTTTTAGCAGCTTGATGAAACACTCTTCCCCACTGCAATACACCACTTTAGTTGATTGAGGGTTCCAGTCTACAGCATACACAGCTCGTCCATTATTTGCCAAAATAGATCTGAGCATTGCATTTCTGGACCACGTCTTCACTGCTCCATCTTCCCCACCTGTAAAGTATTGCATTTTATTTTCTATCTTTCATTCTGTCTGCTAAGCTGTCTTCCTAAACACTCATGTTTCGAACATTCTTGATAGTATAGGTGTAAATAGGTAGCTGCAATCACGTTAATGTAAAGTGAATAGTCTGGTTAATTGAATGAGATTAGTTTAAAAAATGTACATGACACAAAGCCTGAGCCATCATTACTCCATCTTGCACAAAGCGCTGCTCCTTGGTGTGCGTCTACGACTTTTTCTACTTTTCCGGATGTATTTATAAGATACACTTTGCCTGAAAGATATAGGCAGTTGTTTGTATTCAACTAAAGAACCAAATTTAGAGTAAACTATGAAGCTAACCATAGAGTCAAGTACAGTCCGCTACTGTATACAATTAACTGTAGAGTTATACAATTAACTGTAGAGTTATACAATTAACTGTAGAGTTAATTGTATACAGTTAACTGTAGAGTTAGCTATAGAATCAAATGTATTAAATTAACTATAGATTTAACGACGCTACTCGGTTATAACTCCCTCCCCACAAAAAAGCCAACAGGAGGGGGAGTATAACCAAGTAGCATCGATTTAACTGTATTTCAAGCACACAGAAATATCTATGATCTACAGAAAATATCACGATTCTTCCAACTTACCATCAGTTGAGGTAACCAAAAATGTGTCATGCAAGAAGCGTTTGTTTCCACTTCCCCCACTAACAGGTGTGCTGTGCGCGATTTCCATAGATGTCGGAAATAATTTTCTGAAGGCATAAAACTTAAAATTGGAGAAAATATTAGATTAAAAAACCAACTCTTTGTTGTTAATATTTGCCAAATTAATGGATTGAGTAGTGGTTTTGCCAACCACCACATTCCACATAAGTATTTGATGGTCGTCAGAACAGGAGAGCACTTCATCTGCATTCAACCAGCCCACACCAAGTACTGCTTCTGTATGGTGAGTGTTTTGAGCTAATGCAATTTTGCGCGATTGAGGCGGACCGGAAGTGCTCGTCGAGATGGAAGAGTTTTTTTCTCCCAACTTTTGCAGCTTCAATTTCATTTGGTACGAAACTGCTTCATTAATTGGATATAGAATTAAATGCAGGCCACTCGCGCCATAATACTAGTCTTGACTAGGTTTAAGCTTCTATCTCTAATTATATTATAAATACTGGTCTAATTAAAATATTTTACCAAAGAAAAGTATGAATTCCTTTTTGCTTAGCAACCAACCGTACACCAACAAAGGCAAGAGCCAAGTAAAACCAATTTCCACCAAATTTTGTCCTACGATGAAAAACATGTTGGCATACAAATCACTCTTTTGCGTATCAATTCAATATCATTTATCGTTAAACTAAGAAAGGGTTTTTGGTTGGAAAAGGTTGTGCTTCTAGTGCTGATTGAATTTCTGTTCTGTCTTTTTTCACCGGTCTACATTTTGGCATCCTGGCTATAACAGGGCAGCCAAAACATTTGCTTTTTTTTAAGGAAAAGCTATAATTTTCAATTCCTTGCTATTAAGTTGCAATAATTTTGACAACCAGGCTACCCGCTGACCGCTATCCGATTGATATTTCAATGGATGGAAGAAGATGTTGTTGTGCGAACTGAAAGGTTTTCTTTGGTTTCACACTCATCCAGCGGCATCAGTAAGATAATCATTCAGCATATGCCTCATTCCGTTTGTCTGACTACTATTCCTTTTTTGATATTGCTTCAGTTGACGCGGCAGTAATAAACATAAATTCATTTTATTTCTTTATTTTTTAGTGCCATTAATTTTTCTGCCCAAAACATCATGGACTTTAATTTCAAAAAATTGGCAAACGATGCTAGTGGCTTTTTCAATCGAGCAAAACAGGTTATACTTTTTATTTTTTGATTATAGAATTGTCTTTGTTTAGTTGACTGAAGAAACTTTTTTGAAAGCGGAAAAAACTGAGCTAGACGTCCACTTTGAAAGCCTTTTACAAAGGGCCGATAAAACAGACGAACACACTAAAAAATTGTTGGGATGCTTGGAAAGTTATTTGCAACCTAATCCTAGTTAGTCTTTTTAACAAAATTTGAATATTCATTTTTATGATTTTAGCCTTGAGAATGGAGAATGTGTTCTACGAAAAGTTAGAACTCAGAAAGGAAGATTCCCGCACTAACAATTTAGAACACCTCGGACAGTCAATGCTGGACGCAGGCAATGAGTATGGCAACGCTTCTTAATCTTTTTTCTGATTATTTTTACTAAGGTTTGGTTCTGCTACTCCCTACGGTAAGTTAGTTGAGTAGTGCCACGAATTTCAAAAACATCTACGCTAGTAGTGCTTACCCGTGTTTACAGCCTCATTAATCGAGATTTTTAAAGAGGAGGTAGAGCTTAAAAAAGTAGTCATTTTACGCATTTTTCATAACGTTAATCGACTTGAAAAATTAGGAAATTTTGATTTACTGGTGTACACAAGTGGCTCAATTTTATTAAAAAAGTTTAGGATTTGACTTAAATAAACTTTTCATTCAAGCTATTTTTGCCAAAAACTCTACTCTCAAATTTTTTAAATCACATCGAGTCAGTTGTTAGAAGAAAAGGAACTGGGCTAAACCCTAAAATTATTTCTGTAAAGCCGAATGTATTTCGGTGTTGTGCACACCTGTTTCACTCGCTTTTCACATTAAATAAACACTCTGTTTCCATTATTAACTCAAAAATAACAGCAAATGATAGCTGTCAAATTTTTAGGCAGTGCTTTGTTGAAAGTAGCACAAACTGAATTCAAACTGGGTGCATGTGAAAGAGAGTTTATTAGCAATTCTGCGAACGACACACTGCTACCTATTAGGCGCTTTTTAGAGGGAGATATGAAAACCATTCAGGTAAATGAAAGTACAGCCTCATTAATCGAGATGGGCTGCACTTTAAATATGTTACAGATCCTTCAGCAAAAATCTTATAACTCGAATTTAGAAAGAGCGCAAAATACTGCAGAGCAAAAGGCTGGATTTGGATGCGTGCAAGAGTCGTTTGAGGAAAGCCAAAACATTAGAAAGTCAAGCAAATGTAGGTTGTTTAAAAATCAAAGTTAAAATTAATTCTGAAGAAAGGATGTTAAAGCTAAAAGGTGGAGCTGGGTTGACGATTGAACAGGTTTTTAACAGAATTCAACAGTTGTCCTCTGTGTTGTAATGAGTATGAATATTGTCGTGGTCGACTGTAAAAGCCATATTTAGTTATTGAAAAGATATTTTTTAAACTGAAAATTGAAACAAATTATAGGCCGAAGCTGATTTGAGAGTTGCTCAAGCAGAATTTGACAAACAAGTGGAAATCACTAAACTTTTGCTCGAAGGCATTCAAACGGCCCATGTAAGCAAAGCTACTTTACACAGTCAAACTTGTAATAATTCTACAGTTGGTTGCATAATTAACTCTACAGTTATCAATATGGTTGATTTTAAAGTTAAGGGACACACTACTTGATGAGAAAATATAAGGAAAAGCTTTTCTTCAATTGCTACTTTCTCTATTTCCATAAAATAACGTAAAGATAAATTAAGTTACCCTTTAAGCCGATATTTAATCGTATACAGTAAACTCTCGATATAACGGCCCCCCGATATAACGGCCCCCTATAGTCGGTCCCGACTAAGAAAACATAAACTCGATATAACGGCCTCCAACCC
>BBSZ01006549.1:0-10710 GCA_000981365.1 Subanguina moxae | reverse complement strand
TGGTCGGTCCAATTATGGTCCAATTATGGCTGGTCCAATTTTGGGCGCGGTCCAATTTTGGCGCGGTCCAATTTTGTCACGTACCGACTTTTGGGGCACCTGAGGGGTGATTTGATACTCAAGCCAAAAAACATATCCCCAAAATACGGCGGATTTAAAAAGTTACAGTTAAAAAAATAGGCGAGATGAAGTTCCTCAACCTGTAAAGCATGAATACCCGGTTTTCCCGAAATCTTTTATGTTGTAAATTAATAGCACTCATTTTTGCAAGATTTTTTTCTTCTGAGGCATCTCGGTAGCCAAAATATCTTCTGAAATCCGAATCTAAAAGCAGAATTTCGAAAAGTTGGTTGTTTAGCGGGATATTAAACTGATATTTTGAAACACTGGTAATCATCTTTTGGTAATGTCGGATGAGTAGGTGTTTTTAACTTCTGTTTTTAAATTTGGGTTTTCAGAGTGAGTTTAAATAGGCTACACGTTAAATAATGTGTTTTTCCCGTCATTATATCGATCCAATCAAATTTTTAATACTTGGTTCTCGCATCACCTTCTTTTCGCTGATTTAATCAGTGAGTATCCACTGGATACTATCCAATGAGTATATTGTCTGAGTGAGTATCAGTAATCCATTCGTTATCGCAGATGTTTTTTCTATTACTTATTGCTTAGCAGGCGACTTGTTTGGATTTTCGACTGGCCGGTTGGAATTGGCCCTCTAAGCCACTGCTGCCCTCCTCATTTGGGGCGGCAATATGTAGTTGGTGCAGCACGTCATATAATCGCTGCTGATGCTGCCTGCTTTGGAGTGGTGAGTGCGTATGGAGTTCTTCTTTCGGCACTCTGCTTCCTCCTTGTGCTATGCCTGCATCTACTTGTAGAGTGGCCTCTTGGCCAAAATTGTGTTGAGACTGCTGAATAGCCATCCCTTTCCTCCTTCTCTTCTTGTCCATTATTGGATTTGAGCAATAACAGAGGGAGTTGAGTGAGTGGCACCAATTCTTCGTCTTTTTTATTTTATACTTTATATTTATATATATTTTCTAAGTTTTTATGCAATACCTTTTTGTAATTATTTTCAAAATAGACACTGGCTGTGTTTCACATATTTTTAGAAATTTTGATTTATTACTGCGCACTGTTTTACACTTGCGACAACTTCTCAATCAGTGCTGCGCTTGTCATTAAAAGAAATTATAAAAAAGGAATCGAACCGAGCAATTCACAGCAAAAATAGTAAAAATTGATCAAAAATAAGTATTAAATAAACAAGAGAGGGAGCAAGACAATTTTTTCTTGTACTGTTTTTCATTCTGTTGGCTGATACCATTGAAATTATATATAGTAAATCAATCATGCTCTACAAAATAGGCCAATCAATTTTATTTCGAAAAAAATAGTTTGTGGCTGTTCCTTGTTAGATTTAAGAGGCATAGTATAGAAAAACTTTTAGTTTTTAAGACTTGGCCAAGAGTTTTTGTTTCTCTTATCCTGTAAAATTTAAATTTAATCTGATATAAACTGCCAAGCCAAGTTCACCCCAATTGGTTTCCGACTCTCTCCCATCTTAAAAAAGACTAAAATTTGACATTTGCTTTGGGAAAACAAAGTAAATGGACCCAAAAAGGACCTCAGTTAAGGCTTAATACCGAGACCTAGAGTGCAGTCTATACGCATTTTTTTAAAATAAATATAAAAAACTTAAAAGATGTCAAAACACACTTTTGAAAAAAATTCAGAGTCTAAAGTTCTCATTCCTTCCCTTTTTAGTCAAATTTTGATTAATTGTCAAAAAATAAACATAAATTGCCTGATTTAGTCCATTCAATTGCTCTTGTAAACAGGCCAATTTTTTTCTTTCTCTCAACCAACTACTGGAAAAAGGGAAAAGGTCCAAGCAGTAAATTGGAAAAGGAGACCTATCATCCCCAAGATGGGCCCTAGTTTCCAAATAAAGTTTATATAGACTTTAAAGCCACATAGCTGCTGCCCCAATTTATGGGAGGGGACATACCCAACTAGCTGGAGGCACTTGTGTGCCATCATAATGCTGCTGCTGCCACTAATAAACAAGTCTTTGTGGGGGTGTACTCCTCAACTACTATTTTTGGTGGGCTTGAGGGCCAGAGATTTGCTGCTGCTTTGCTAGCCAGCTTGTTGTTGTTGGACATAGTGCAGTAAAAGTTTTGCAATACTCGCACTTTTGCTTTTATTACTTTTTGAAATTGCTTAGAAATAGAAGCACTACTATGTGGAAGACGCCCTTCCACAAATCTTCTGACTCTACTTAACAATCCAGGGGGTCTTTTGCCTTCGTCATCTCTATTAGGAGCTCAGTGCCTCCTCTTGTTTTTTCTCAAAAGTTTTTCATTTGTTTCTGTAAGTCGTAATAGGGTCGGAGCCGAAGCCAGAAGTCAGATTGAACGTCTCTCAAAAAATGCAATCATCTGGGGAGCTGCCTAGAAAGAAGGTTGTCATGAAGACAGTGGAAGAATGCGCATGGCCAAGCATGTCAAACATCAAGGGTTTCTTGGAGAATATTAGTTAGGAGGACCAAGAAGAAGCACACATATTTGTTACAAGGATAAATATAAGACAATTAACACTTTCTTAATCCTTGCTAATATTGCTGGCTTTCATTAAAAGCAATATTGTACCTGATTTACTCGGAAATGTCTTCTTCAAGCACTTTGTTACCGAGCTTCTTTTGTTTTTTTATTATTATTTTTTAACCGATTGACCGTCTATTAAGTTAACCGGCTAATTAATCAAAAAGATTGTAATCAGTTAATTTCACAGCTCTCGTTTTTTTTTATGGCTTGCTACCACCTAAAAAGTAGGGTAGTTGGGGGTCGGTTAATTTTGCCCTACCCGGTTTTTAGTTTTGATTAATTTGCCAAAAATCGATGCGGTTCGGTTAATTGACCACCAACTATCCAACTAAAAACTTAATAGCTTCAAGGTGCTAAAGCATCAAAAAGCAGTATTTAGAGCGCTTTTGAGAAGATGACACAAAGTGTATTTAAGCTATTTTAATCCAAAAAATTCAACAATCTTAATTCAAAAAATTGTTTTGCAAGTCACCCATCTAGTGTTTAATCACCATTTTGATTTTTATCAAAATTTTTTGACTAAAACGACAACAAAATTGCTTAATAGCTCAAAAAAATTAATAAGATCGATAAAAAGATGGTTTTAACCAGCCAGCCAGTCAACTCTTTGTGCGTAATCGGAGGAGGTGGTAACCAACAGATTTGACTACATTTCTGTGAGCAACAGATAGTCTGCTTGAAAAAAAAAAACAAAAAGAAAGTGGAATGCTAATCCTCACCATAAACAATCCGATTTTTATGTTCTTTTTGGGGATTAGCAACCAAAAATTGGGTCAACTTTTTTTACTAACCTGCGTCTGTTCAACAAATGATCTTTAGATTTTACATTGCAAGAACACAATCAAATTGTGACGTATTTTTATTTATTTTTATTTTTTGAAAAACAAGCATTTCCTTAGGATTTACCAATACTTAGTTCAGTCTGGCTTTTAGGCGCTCGCTAACATTGACGGCAAATCCACCATAGAAATTTTGTAAATGCTCAGACAACCTATTGACAAAAAAAAATAAACGCTACTAGGATATATGAACTCCAAAAAAGGATATATAAACTTAGGGCTGGAGGATGGGGGTACCGGAGGGATTTCGGACAGGATTTGTGGGAAAGAGTCGAATTCCTGATCCGGTTGTAGTACAAAACCGGGATACGTACGGATTTTCTTTTTTTCTAATATTTCTTTTAAAACTGCAGTTGATTGATATATTCACCAAAAGGTATGCTTCCTCCATGATATTTTCTATTTTTTAATCTTTACGGCTTTCCGGTCCGGAACTTTGATGTTAACACCATAAACAAAAATATAACTCAGGATCTATATTACTTTTTGAGTTTGGTGTCACTAACAACTTTTTAGGTGATTAAGTTAAAAAAACTCAAGTGCATCCTAACGGATAGACAATTTGTTAGGGGGAATGACATTAAAGCATTTGTACTATCTACTACGTGGTCACATTTAGTTCTTGCTAATAATAATTTTTTAACTTCCTTTTTTCTGGGTTTTTTCCCAAAAGTTTCTAAAATTAGACGATTAAATTCACTCTCTTGATAATAAGCCTTAATGTGTTTGAAAAAAAAAATAATTTTTATTTATTTGCTGCTTACGATGTCTTTGTAGTTCAGTTTCTACTTTTACTTCGTTGTTTAATAAACATTTTGTTAAAAATTGTTTATAATAATATATATCCAAAAAAAATTGCAGTAACTTACACATTTGGTGTTTAGAGGGTGTCTCGAAAAAATTCTGAATAAACAAAAATGGTGAAATGCCAGTAAGAAATAATTTTTTATTTATTTTTTGAACTTATGGATAAACATTCTATATTTTATTAAAAATTTCTCTTTTTAAGGCTCCATTTCTGAGGCGAAAAATTCCAGAAATCCAAATCTGAAAACAAAGTTTGAAAAATGTCTTGATTGCTGAGATCTGATGTAAAATTTTGGCACTGGCATTCTTTACTGGTGTACTTCCAAGTTTAGGTCATATTCATGAAGCAAACCAATTTTTGCAAATACTTTTTTATGATAGCCGAGAGTTCACCAATACGTTACATTTTCTGTACTATTGTATTTGTGTCATTATAAATTTAAGGGGCTTAGTTTTGCAGTACGTGGAATTCTCTGCTGAAGAAAAACGAAATTTGTTCAGTAGTTTGTTGAAGAAGACAAACATTTCCACTTCATCGTTTTGCAAACGCTCCTATACCGATTTGAAGTTGGGTTGAAAGCAAAGACCACATAAAACTCATTGCAAAGCGGTGCTTCGCCAAAGTATTGAACATGCCTTTGCAACGCTTCCGCAAGAGATAGTCACAAGTGATATACCGAGTAGCGCCAAATATTCGAAGCAAATAACTCTTGCTTCATTCAAAAATATTGTTTTTTTATTGAAAAACAGCTGAGATAAACAGGTTTCAAAAATTTGATGAGAGAAATAAGTATTTTGACGGCATATTTCAGTTTGAGCCTCATTCTATTCAATCAAGTCCCTAACTCAAAAAGTGGAAAAGATGATTAAAAATAGCTCAGATAAATTAGTTTTAAATATTTGAATAAAATATTAATATTTTGACAGGTGATTTCAACTTCAGCCTTGTTGATCATTTGTGCGAGGTGAATTGGTATAGGCTGAGTTTGTGATAGTAGGAAAATTTTCTACGAAATTATTATTAAAAATGTGAGTTAAATTTCTGACAATGTCTTTATTTTTTTATTATGGTCTTTGTGCTGTTTGCAAACGAAGTTGCGCGTTCTCAACTTTTTCTGGTGTGCTTTTTGCTGTGTTGTGTTTGTAGCCTTTGAAACATTTGGTAAAATAGTTAATCACTAAAAGAGTTTATGCGATATTATCTTTTTCTTATCTTTTTATATTTTTTACCATTTTTCGTGGAAATCATCGAAAAGTACTTTTTCGACAATTTTGATGAGTGGCCAGTTCGACACATTTTTTCAATTTGTTTCTTAAAAATTTTAACAAAAATCCTGTATATTAAAGAATTCTTTTAATTTGAGCCCTCCTAGTACGCAAATAAAACCTCAAAAATTCAAATCTGAAAACAGAATTTCAAAACATGGCTTGATTGTGGAGATATGAACAAAGGTAAACTGTAAATAAATACAGTTTTATATGCAAGTCTCCCTTAATTTTAACCATATCTCAACAATCAGCCGACGTTTTAAAATTCTGTTTTCAGATTCGGAATCCTGAGGTCTTTTTGCCTGTTTGGAGGATTCAGAATAAACAAAATCAATATAGAACTTTTCAAACTTTTAAGAAAAAAGTTCAAAAAGGGTAGCGAACTGGCTATACACCAGTAATTTTTAGGATGATAGGATTTAGAATGTGATACTCTGCCAAAAACACGTTTAAATGACTTTCTTTAACATTTTGGCAACTAAAAAGTAGCTAAGCAAATATAAAAAAAGTTGATAAGACTATTTTTCGGAAAAAAAAACATTTAACCAAAAATTGACTTGTTGCCTTAGGTCTGTCTAGAGCGTTTTTGGACACTCAATTTTTTGATTTTTACTACTTTTTTATGTTGACGAATGGCAATAACAACCTAAAAATGCGTTTTAAATATCTGTGTACGGATATACATAAAATAGGTTGGAAGCATGTTTGTTAGTAAACATATATTTCTTTGCAAAAGTGTGAAGACCTAGAGTATTGATGATTTAGGCCGACTATATTTTACCATAGCTACTTAATTCTTTTGTCTATCTGCTGCACATTCCAATTCTTGCTTTATACAATTTAAGAAAATTGTGCAAAACAAATCGCATCATTTGACCCAAGAACTCAATTCTCCCCAAAAAGCAATATCAAAGAGTCGGGCCCAAAAACCCATTCAACATTCTAATAAATCAACTGTTGAGATGTAGCACCACTCCTCTTGTCCCTGTCCTTTCATTGCATGAATAACAACGGCCACAGTAGAAAACAGAAGCATCAGACAATAGGCAAATAAGCAAGTCATCCATCCATCCCAACCAACAAATACAATATTGCAAATAGTGCTATTCTCCAGCTCATACTCCTCAAGAAATTCAATAAAGAAGCAGTGTTATTGCCTTGTACAGCCTTTTGGCAAGAGCTGTTTCCAAATCAGCCCCATTTCGAGACGCCGGATTGATTGTCCTTCCTTTCCTTTTGTCTCCCTCACACACACTGCCAACACTTGACTCTTTTCCTGTTCTCTATGTTGTCTCTGTAGCCGCACGCACAAATAAGGGGGCTGGATGGCTGTTTGATGCCGCGGAAACCTTTTTGTTATTATGGATTATTTATTTCCTTTCCACTCTCTTTGCCAGCCAATAGAGAGGAGGGTGTCGACTCCAATCATTGTCTTTCGCTGTTTTTGTCTCTGCATCAGCCATATGGCTGTGGCGAACACTTTGGAAATTCTCCACCATTGCCTCAACTTATAGCAGAAGTAGTTTATATATGTGTATATCTTGATTGTCCTTCCTGCTGCTCGTGCACACTTTTATTACTGAAGAAGAGAAAGGAGGGAAATTAAGTGATTAGCAGTATGTTTTCCGTTTTTACTTTCTTCAGTTGGAGAGGAGAAAAAGAAGAAAAAGAGCAGCATACTTCTTACATTATTATTGCTCCTGCTGCTCTCTTTCTGGCATATCGTCATCCCTGAAAATAATCCGACTGGCATACTCCGACATTTTATCAAGTTAGAAGTACGTTGCCTGTCAAGTGTATACCCAGTTCGCCACACTTTTTAAAATTTTTTCTTAGAATGTTTTATAAAGATCCTACATTTTACAATAAAGATTATTCTGAGGCAAAAAGACTTCAGGAATCCGTATCTAAAAGAAAGAATTCTAAAAATGGTTTGGTTGTTGAGATATGATCAAAATTGGGAGGGACTGGATATAAAACTGTATTTATGGCTAGCTTGGTTCATGTCTTCACAATCAAGCCATGTTTCGAAATTCTGTTTTCCAATTCGGATTCCTGAGGCTGTTTTGCATACTGGGGTTTCTCACAATAATTTTTTGTTATAAAATGCAGATTTTTTTAAGTTAAAGAAAAATTTTATAAATATGGCGACCGAGCCACTTCTCGTAGCCAACCGCTAGCTTTATCGGTTTACTACCGCAATAATTGTTGATTGCCATATATATAGGGTTGTCGAGTCGAGTTGAACTCGAAAAAAACTCGAAAACTCGAAAATTTTAGAGTTTCGAGTTCCGAGTCGAGCGCTCGACTCGAAAACTTCGAGCGCTCGACAACCCTACATATATATAATTTCATTTATAATTTACTTCTGAAATTTCATGCTATTTTGAAATTTTAACCAGTTATTTGCTGGTATATTTTCCCATACGAATCTTTCTTTGGTGATTGATGTTAGAATTATTTATTTTCTGAGTAGGGAATGAACCCCTAGTTTATGATATTGAACTACCAAATGTTTTGTACAATTTTTATAGACCACTGATCGAAGTGAGAATCCAACTTTTACCCACTTTTATACCTGTTATTTTGTCTCTCTCAGTTTCATGTTAGCAATTGTGTTTTTATGAAGCAATAGTAATCAGTTAATTTGATTTGCAGGCGCATCAACCACTCCTTCTCCCTCTGCTCTGCCAAACAGTTGCATTCAGTCGGTGTGAACACTTTCTCCTCCTTTAACCAAAAACTGTGTGAGCATAATTGGCTCGCCCCGCATCAATTGATAAGGAAGTGAGATTGGGTCATCAGGCCATCAGCAGCCAGCCCTCCCCCACCATTGCTGGCAAGGCGGCAAATCAGCGCTGCTGCTGCTAATTGTATTGCTTGTTAACAACAACTGTACTTGAGTGATGGGGCTGAAAGGAAGCAAGCCGAAGTTGAGCAAGGAGGACTTGGAGTTTTTAAAGAAAAATACCAACTTTACTGAGGAACAAATCAAGGAGTGGTATAAGGGATTTGTGGTAAGTTATTTTGTTATACAATCACATCCCGGTTCCTCGTTGGGTTACCCAAATTTCTAAAAATCTTCTTCAATTCTGAATTCTGCTGACGATCTAGGAGGTCATGAATTTTAGACTCAAAATGCTTCACTTTTCGACAAAAAAAGGCACATTTAGAGTTTCTAGACTTTTTGCTTTATCTGCTCCATATGCTTTCGCATTACCTTCAGAAAAAGTTGCCTTGGTTTCCAAACTAATCTTTTTCCTAAAACTTTTTTTGGGCCAAAGACTGCCTAGCTGAAAAACGCCCAAAATCATTTTTTTTTCAACGTTTTAGCTTCGAAAACGTGTAGAAAAAGTGTTTTTAGGGCCCGGCCTAGCATAAAAAAAAATTTTTCACCAAAAATTTCCAAAACTATGATACCCACCCTATGCTCCAAAAATCCATTTTTTGGTAAATAACCTAAAACGATCTGAAACGATCAAAATTTTTATTTGTATCTTTGACAACAACAAATTAACAATCTGACTCTAGTTCCTCAATAATATCTTGATCATCAGTATCTCTCTTTGCTGTTTGTGTAGGATCACAATAGACACTTATCAATCGATAGAATTCATTTTGAGGCTTGAAGGGTTAGAGATGTGCGCACAGACTTACCTTAGACATGAATCCGAGCAAAACTCTTGACAGAATGTATTTTAAGAGTCTTTCTGCCAAGCTCGAGTAAATAAAAACATAGTGGAAAACCACTAAGCCACCACTTTTTGACTATCAACATACCCTTTTAGGTTAAGTTACCTTGGTGCCCCAAGGCAAAAAGTCAAATTTTTGGTGAAATTTTTTTAATGCTCGGCCAGGCCCTAAAACACTTTTTCTACACGTTTCCAAAGCTAAAACCTTGAAAAAATATAATTTTGTCGTTTTTGAGCTAGGCGGTATAGTGTACTCCTGCCCTTTTTTTCTCCTCAAAAATGCTTGGAAAGCATTTCTAACCATTTTTAGGTATTTTTTAAAGGTGCCTAAAAGTGCTTAGAAACGCTCTTAAGTGTTTTTGAGGAGGAAAAAAGTTTGCAGGAAAAAAGCTGCTTGTTTAATAAACTGTTGACACTATGTTGTTACAAAAAGTTGGAGAGAAAAGTCTTCGAATAAAATATCCCTTGCTCCATTCAAAGATTTTTTTCTCCAACCTTTGCCAACAGCATGGTTTTACTTAATACCTTAGGGCACAAAGGAGATTCTGGGCTAACTTTTGCAAAAGGAAAATAGAAAAAGTCAGTGGAAAAAAGCTGAGATAATCAAGAAGTTAGAAATTTGACGAAGTAAAACCATTTGAACCAATAAGATTCCAATGAGTTTTCATTGTGCTTTCTGTATATTTAGTAAGCATATGGTGACACGCAATGTGGGATGAATTGCTTGCTGCCATTTAAACGGCCTATTGATTTTCGGTGGCGAAGTAGTGGAGGAAAATGTTTTAGAATTTTTCGCTACGCTTTGTTGAAAAGCTTATTGGCTTAGCTACAATTTGCGTGATTGCCTGAGAGTCCTCTGGAAAAAGTGGGTCAAAAACACAATTTTGAATTGGAGAGGGGGTGGGAGAATAATTAGAAAAAAAATACGGTAACTTTTCATAAAATTTGATCTTTTTAAATAAAAGGTATCACCTTTACTTTTTTTACCTGTAGCCATAACAACTTTTCAAAAATGTTGCTTTCCAATCTAAAATTTTTAGAGACATTTTGACCATTGGGGAGCCTCAGAATAAAAATTTATTCAAAAAATATCGAAAATTTATGTCCTATATCCTGGTTTCATTCATCAAAGCATGTGTTTAGCCCGTCAAAATTATTGATTGAAATTTAATTTTTTTAAAGGGCTTAATCTCCGACTCGTTTCAATTACATTAAATCACTTGATAAACCATGCAAAAGAGAATCTATAGTGTATAGTAATAATATAAAATAATAATAGTAATAATTAGAGAGCGGATTTATATGGATTTCCATATTTTTTCTAAGACTTTTTTTGGCTTAAATACGATATAAAAACACGCTTTGTGGCGGTTTCTGATTAAAAAACGCGAAAAAAAATTCCATATTTTCCATATTTTATGGAAACTTCCATATTTTGCCATTTTGGCCATATTTTTTCCATATTTTGGCCTTTTTTACAAATTTTCCATA
>BBSZ01006548.1:0-11007 GCA_000981365.1 Subanguina moxae | reverse complement strand
ACCCTAGTTAAGACAGTTATTTCTGCAACCCATGTGCACAATTTTTAGCCCTTTTTTGCCCTTTTAACATGTTTTTCCCACTGGACTACTGCAAAAAAGGCCTGAAATGAATTTATTTTTCAAGAATCTTGCTCGGATTCATCTCGTAGATAAATCTATAAACGATTGGGGAGGGGGAGGGGGGTGTACAGCAGTACATAATTTATAATTTTTTCTTGGCTTGGACTTGGTTTTTTCATGCATTTTCTTTTTGTCTACAGTTGAGTGCTGCTGAGACTACTACAAAAAGTTCGACCCATCACCGGCCTAATCATTTTTGCCCCAGTTTTTAATAATGTTTTTTGCTAATTATGACACAGTTAACGCGCTTGGAGACTGACCTTATGGCGTCGTCTTGGTGAGGCATATTCATATCAGTACCAAAGATGTCTTATTGACAAGGTATTTATACAAAAAGATATGCACGATACGATAAAAAAGTTATTTTTCCATCTTTATTCTAATTTTTAGTCTTCGAACCTCAGATTCAATCCCCACACATGCCGTATTTCTTCTAATTATTCCCCCCCCCCTTTCCGTAATCCAAAATCATATTCTTGGCATTGTGTTTTTGGCCCAAATTTTCCAGATGACTCTCAGGCAACTTACCACTTAAACTTTAGCTAAGACAATAAGCTACAATTTAAGCGGTAACTTGCCTAACACTTGTCTACCAAAAGTAGGTAAAAAAGCCAAGAACACGATTTCGAATTGGGGAAGCGGGTATTATAAGAAGAAAAACAGTAATTTTGGGCTGTCCTGTAAAAACAGAAAAACGTCTTCTAACTAAACTTTGATACAACACTTGTGGTCTAAATTTGACGCGACCAAGACCTGGTCTCGTCTCACCTGTGTCTCTACTTCAAAAATACAACGAGAAAAATTGTTCTAAGTTGAACGGAATAGTTTAAATAATTTTTTTGTACGGCAAATAAAATGGTAAATAAAAAGAATATTGGGTTGGTTTCCTCTCTGGTAACTATCTCTAAAAAGAGTTAGTTTTACAAAGCAATAGTTGAGAAAAGGGATAATTTGGCTATTCCCTACACAAAAATAGGCCCTGAACAAAGTAGGCAGCCAACAAAGAAGAAAAGAGTAGTAGTATCTTTTAGCGTCTCCTCTGAACAACAAAGCAGATCTGCGCTTACCAAACACACATATATGAGATGCGGGAATTGTAGAGAAGAAAGGAAAAGAAAAAAAAACCAGTCACATTGTGGAGAGGGATTATTGTTGCTGTTGCAGCCCGGTTCGCAGGCAACAAAGACGAACTCTTGAAGTAGCTTAAAGAGGAAACACACTCCAAGGGTCACTGCTCAGACCGGTCAGCAGTTGGGAAGGTAATTAGCGACGAGGTTTGTTGGCCTTTCAATGGCAATGAATTCTATTCAATGAAAAAGCTTATTTCCACACATCCACAAAGATTTGGGTACAATGTGTTTTTTTGGTTTTTTATTCGCAAAAGTAGGGCTTTCCCAAAAAATGCCCTTTTTGCCTTGAGGGAGCAAGGTAAACAAAATAAGAAAGAAGAAAGAGGCTTATGACAAGCGGGAGAATAAGAAGGTTAATACTAAAAAAGAGGTTGAACACAGTGTTGCTTACTTGACCTACAGCATAAAGAAGCTACGGTGTGTTTTTTATGCATCCAGAATGTGCTTTAGAGTGATTTATGTCTGAGGTATGTGCGTGTGCGCACATCCCAACTTTACGCCAAATTTGCAGACTCTTTGGCTAAAAAACAAAAATATTTTCCAATGATGAATAGCCAACCAGCACTCCCTCACTGCTGCTATTCAATACATTGAGGGCTGGAGAATTAGCCAACTAGTCAACCAACTTCAAACAATAGTCGTCAGATCAAATTACACTTTGTGGAGAAGTTTATAGCTGAGGGAGTGGTGATACAGACCTATATACTAATGGCTGGCCCAATAATTATAAACAAACATATTGATAAATCGAAATAATAACCACGCAACTATGCTATGAAAAGTCAGCAGGAAAAATATTGGCTCCTAAAAGCATAAACATATGATAAAATAAATTTGACAACATTTTGATTTCAACTCCAAAATACCTAAGGGGCTGTGAGAAACACATAAGCCAAAAACTAAGAAATTTCGACTCTACTGTATTATACAGCCCTTAATCCCAATAAAATACGGTAATCAAAAAATCACGAACAAATGTCGATTGCACGACATAGATGAAAATGGAGAAGAGGAGATGAAGGAAGTAGTCAATTAAATTCTTTTTTTATAAGTTGAAAGTTGCTTTTTGAGACAAGGAGAGCAATCGATTGTAGTTCCGATCAGTCTATTGGTTTTTTTTTTCAAATAATAAGTGATTGGCTACTCCGCAACCCCCTAAGGGGTGGTGAATGTGAAGGTGTGAACATGGGAGATGGTGAACTCGGTTTTATATGTGCTTTTTAAGCCTTGGTCACAATGGACGCGTTCGGCTGTGGCGTTTAGCCTTCCATTGTGACCACCAAAGGGCGACAGCCAAACGCGCCCATTGTGACCAAGACTTTCTCGCATTGTTTCTACGTATACGCTAGCCTTTAATTAACAGTAGATGTTTTGGCTTTATCCTTTTTTATGCAGAATACATAAGAGCCATGCATCGTTAAAGTTGAATGTTATGCACCGCCCTAAAAAAAAAGAACCAGAAGAGCTTCTAACGCCGACAAAACCCACAAATGGTAAGATGTCCTTGAAAGCTCTTGACATGTTCTTCGCACCGTCCGTTACTACCTCGAATAAATCTTCAAGCCACAGACTTAATTCAACAAGCACCGATTCTGCTTCACGACCTATAAAACTGCTCGTGTGAGATCCTTTTGTTTCGTTCAAACCGAGGAAAAATTGGTGTAGAATGCTGTCATCATCACAGAAGTAAACACAAGACCTAAGCGATAAGATTTTTTGAAACTTTCAGAAAAAAAAATTCAGAAAATAATACCCACGCACATCTTACGCATCAGGCGCATCTCCCATGTATGTATGATTGCTTGAACCTTTTGTGCTTCCATATGTCACAGCTAACTTATCCACGCTGTCGCATTTCAATGATCTACACGTTGACCTCGGTTTCAATATCGTCATAATGACTTTCGATTTCTTTTCAGATTTGCGAAGCTAGGCGGTATCCAAAAAATTGTGTGACAAACGATTTTTTAGTAGGCGATTACTTAATTCACCTCAATATTTGGATCTAACACATAAAGAAATTCATGCATGACTAGGACTCGGAACAGATTTATCGCTATTGATAGAGTTCACAAGATATGCGCGCAAGCACTGAATCTTTCGGTACCTAAAGACACATGTGAAATAATTAGGGGCCTTCAAATATAACTGATACTACATCAAACCGTGTGACTTCTCAGCTACTTCTTTTCTAAATTAACGACTGTTATAATTTACTTCGGACTCTGTTTCTTGTTTTTGCGCACAAATTGCCAATGCGAGTTGTAAGCTGACAGCTGCTACGGTTAGTTATTACATAGAAGAATAATTTATCAACAGAAAATTAATTTAACTTTTGACACTCCTCGCATCCCATCATCTTGTTGCCATTACTGTCCTCTTTTTCGATAAACTTGTCCCATACGGTATTGCAAAGACGCTTTTTAAGCAACGAGCGCTTCCTTGAAAAGACGTTTCATTATTAGCGATTGACATAAAAATAGATCACATGAAAATAAAGAAAATTAAATCGATGCAGTTTGCTTATGCCTAGTCCAAGCCTAGTCTTGGGTTAGACTTATTGAAAAAATAGCCCTTTTTCTGAGATTAATGTTAGAAACTGACTTACATTGACAAATCAAATTGAGCAAACTGATTGTTGCTATGCTCGTTGTTGTCTACAAATTTAAAGCTGCTGCAAGTGACATTTCTGTGGCTTAGCTAAGCGGCCTATACCGTATTTTCTTCAATAAAATTTCCGATACTACTGTATTATATCCCCCTCCCCCCAAAAAAAGGCTATTTAACCAAATTTTATTGGGATTGAGGCCTGCATAGGGATGCGAAGGGACAATTAAGGGGCCACTTTCTAAGGCCATTTCCACTTTCGGAAAACCCGCTTAGGTAAAGAGAAGATCTTGAGCTTATTAATTGGGCATTACCGCATAAAAAAGCTCTGGTATGCATGCTATTTTTCATGCATCCGGAGCTGCTTCTCGAGTGATTTATGTCTCAGGTATGTTTGTGTGCGCATCTCAACTCCAAGCCCCCGAACCCACGTCGCCCACGTAAGAGGCTTAAGAGTTAGAGATGTGCGCAAAGACCTACCACCTACCTAATTTGGTTGGAGGTATAATACAGTAGAGTCAAAGTTCTTTTAGCCAGAGTCGCTCCGAATAATTTAAAAATAAAATATCCCTCCAACTCACGGCTCCTAGACTTAGATCTCAAAACAAAAGCGCCAGAAATTCTATTACAGAAAATATGGTATACACAATAATCTAATACCTTTACTCCTATCAAATATTATCCATTGGTTCGACATTTCGGGTCAATAATCTCAAAGTAAATAGTTATTTTATTGGCAGAAAGCATTGGCACAATATTAAAATTGCAAATCTGAGTCAAGTTCTGAAAGAAAAGATCAAAAAAGTTGTTATGGTGGTTGAGAAATAGGCAGCTTATCATTGTAACATACAGACATCAACATAGTAAATGAATTAATTAAGTTAAATTAGATAACAAGGCAAAAAAATGCAAGTCTCTGAGATTATTGGCATTAAAGTGCAACAGTTCTAGGATACTAGTGAAAAATGAAAAGACAATAGTACAATAAATAGTAAGTCAAACAACAGCCATTGGCAGCACCGTATTGTCTCTAATAGAAGTTCTATTATAGAACCACACCCCCTAATTCAAAATCGTGTTTTTGGCATTGTGTTTTCAAGCTACTTTTTGGAGACAACTCTCAAGCAAGTTACCACCCAATTTATAGCTAAAACAATAAGCTACAATTTGAGTGGTAACTTGCTTGGGAGTTGTCTCCAAAAAGTAGGTTGAAAACACGATTTTGAATTAGGGGGGTGTGATTCTATAAGAGAATACGGTATCGAGGTTCAACTGTACCATAAGAAAACAAAAATACCGTATTTCCTCTAATTATTCTATTATAAAAGGCTAGGGCAGGTTAGCCGTAAACCACTGAACTTAAGTGAAACAGGGTATATACTTTTTATATATTCTTTGGCCCTACTTTAAAATCTGGTGGTTTTTTGCCCAGGTCTTCCGGTTGTTTTAGTCTATCATAAGCATTTTACAGTGCGATAAAAACTATAAAGGCTATTTTTGCACTTTTTCTTCCCACGAGGTCGGTTTTGAGAAGTCGAAAATCTAGATACTTTGCCTTGGTAAGCTCATTATTGAAGTAAAGAAAGTGTTTAGCATACAACTTAACCTTGGGTAGGGCAGCATAAGCTAGCCGTGAACCACTACATTTCAGTAAAACAGGGTATAAGGTGGTTCACGACTGACTTGCCTTGGCCTACCCTATGCTTAAGGTTAAATGCATGCTTAAGTGTAATTTTTGAAGTCTAAAGCTTATGTGAAATATGAAAACTTTTATAATCCCGACACACCAAACAAAATTGTAACTGGAACTAAGTAAATGTGTAAAAAACAAATTTCAAAATTTTCCCTGAGAAAGAAGTTACCGTATTCTCTGTAACAGAACCACACCCCCTAATTCAAAATCGTGTTTTTGGCATTGTGTTTTCAACCTACTTTTTGGAGACAACTCCCAAGCAAGTTCCCACTCAAATTGTAGCTTATTGTCTTAGCTATAAATTGGGTCGTAACTTGCCTAAGACTTGTTTGGAAAAATTAGGCCAAAAACACAATGCCAAAAACACGATTTTGAATTAGGGGAGAGGGTGTGGTTCTATTAGAGAGAACACGCTATGCCGATTTAAAAGTGGCGGCGCTACTCGGTCATAAAAAAAAGAGACGTTTGAAAAAAAAATTTGTTAGAACAGCTTTAGTAGTGCCAAAATAGGAGAAATTTAATACAAAGTGTTAACCCAGCCACTGCTTTCATTCAAAGAGTTGTGATATGAATTGCGGCGCATGTTCGAAAGAGTGCCGCCCTGTGTGATGTGCGGCCGAGGTTGCTGTTGCACCAAATTCTTTATTATTTTTGTAGTCATTGCAAACTGCTGTTGTTGAGATGGTGGAGCGGTAAACCTGCTCTCACTCCTCATTCTAATTGGTTGAGCAGGAGGAGGCGGTAAATTTCGCCTCTGGAAGGTTCCCATTTCCGGTCCAGATTGGTTGTTGTATTGAGGGTGATAGTCCACATGGTAAGGCTCGTCCATCAGTTTGTTGGTGTTGCCAAGCAGAACTGCAGCTCCAGCAGTTTCTTTCTGCAAGACTTCCTGCAGTTCAGCATACCTTTGCTCACTGTTTACATGTGCATAGTTGGCAGAGTTGCTGGCAATGAATTGGACAAGCCCAAGACTGACTACCAAGCTACCGATAAAACCGACTATGTACCAGATGAGAACGGTGTTGGTGAGTGCACAAAACTGCTGTACATTGCCTCCACACAGAATTAGAGTCTGGAAATAATAAAAGCTTTAGTCAAAAGGGTAGTTCACACATCGTGTAAATTGTGGCTTCCTTTTTGAATCTTTTTCAGTGCTGACAAGAACATTTTCAAAAGTCTAATATGCTAGGTTTGTTGTGCTTTTCCTTTTTAACAAGCTTTTCTCTTGGTATGATACAAGATCCACGTTCTAAGTGACCGATTTAGCTAGGAAGAAGATAACTTTGCAAAAAAATGTATAAAAATGGTATTCGAAGCCGCGAGCCATAATTCAAAAAGACGACCTTGGTACTTCTGTATTAAAGGGGTTGAGGGCTGTATAAGGGAGGGGAAGAGACAAGTAAGGGGCCACATTCTAGGAAAAGAGAAGATCTTGAACATAGTTTCCTTTACAAGGACCTACTGCATAGAGAAGCTTTGGTATGCATGCTATTTTCATGCATCCAGAACTATTCTCGAGTGGTTTGTGTCTCAGTTATGTTTATGTGTGCGCATCTCAACTCCAATCCCCCAAGCCTCCGTAAGGGGGTGAAGGGGACTTGAGGGTTAGAGATGCGCACACAGACTTATTTGTGAGAGCAATCCGGGCTAGATATTGAAGAAAAAAATGCATTTCAAGCCTTTTTTGCCATAGTCTAGTGGGAAAAATCTGGAAAGAGGGCAAAAAAGGCGAAAAAATTGGACAAATGGTTGCAGAAAAAAACTGCCTGAACAGCAAACGACCGGCTTAAAACGACTTGCTTTACCGTTTTTAGGGCATTAAATTTTTTTTTGCGGGGGGAAAGAGAGTACAGTAAAGTCGACGACTTTTTGCTTTTACTTTCGTGGTTTTGGTCTTACTATAAGGTTAGACTAAACGACATGGTTAGGGTAAGTAAATTTATGAACTCTGAATTTATCCTCCACTGTTAGAAGAGAGGCAGCACAATGCTTATTAAAAAAACCAACCGACTCACTAAAGTCCTTGACCAAAGGCCTAAAAACACTAAAATCTAAGCAATCATTCTCGGTGTAGGCAGTCAACGACGAGCACAGTTCTCCAAATACATAGTACACAAAGCTAAAGATAGCAGTAACAGAAACAATGCCGATCCACAAGATGCTGAGCAAATAAGACAGAGTAATAGCTACAACACATGAGATACGACCACCTTGACGAGCACTTTCTCTTTTATACACTTCTTCACGAGTAGATCCAGTGCTGAGGATGCCGATACAAAGGAGAACCAAGGCAACTGTGACCATCAGCAGAGCAGTTATCACGAACAGGATGTGGATCTAAGAAATAGCCAAGGTGAAATCACTGAGAAAATCTATTCAAAAAATCCCACCTTATCCAGCCATGGAATGTTGGTTATATTGAGTGCTCGTCTTGCTTGTTCCACGGAAGCATTGAAAGACCAGACCTGAAAAAGAGTCAGGTTTAAAGATTGGGAAGTAATTAAAACTCTTTACCATCATAATACTGAACAGAATGACACCGATGAAGCACATCACAAAGGCCATTAGAGAAGAATAAGGCACTCGAGAAAGACAGCCATCTTTGGGTGGTTTGCTTGGATAGTCATCGAATCTACTGTTGATGATACCGCTTCGTGCTGGCCGAAATACATTGTTGGAAATAGGCGATGCCGGCACAAGACCTTTTTCCAGAGAGCCCTTTCTATACATGGTGCAAGTGGCAAGGTATATGGCAAGACTTAAAATACAGATAAACATAAAACCACTTAAACTACCGTATTTTACCAAAAACCGATGAAGATGAACTGACTTTTAGATGGATTTAGATGTCCAAAGGCCCATAAATTGGCTTTAGATGAATTGCCGATGACCCGCAGATACAGCAAGCAGTCCGTTGGGAGCAACTGAAAAACAAAAAGCAAAACTATTTTTATTTTTCTAAAACAAAAAAAAAAGGTTGCCAAACACACTGAGCTAAAATTTTGTGTGACCCAATTCTGGAGACACCATTCTTTCCCAATACAGTCAAGTCTCGATTTAGTGTAGGCACTGGGGACCGGAAAAAATATACACTAAATCGAGACTACACTATATGGAGTATATGGTTTATGCAAACCAACCAAACCCGAACAAAATATACACTAAATCGAGACTATACTAAATCGAGACTCGACTGTATCAATTTGTAGCGATTGCTGAATGATATAAAAATCACAAAAATGAAGCTAGTGAACAAAAGCTTGAAAGATAAATGTTGTAAAATAATTTTTAATGCAAGTGAGCAAGCATAGATTTTTTGGAAACTGTAACAACCGGTCATTTTTGCAGTTGCTAGGGTAACAAATTCTTAAGAAAATAAAATAAGTTGTACTCTAGTATATGTGAGTCAATCTGCTTGACCGCTAAAAACCCTCCTGTTTACTTAGTTTAGCAAGAAAGCGCTAATTCGAAAGACAATTTTTACACAAAAGTTGTTTTGTGGGCTGTACACCATAATTTACGAGAAAATTTGTTAGGCCGTCACTTTGTTACGCCACAACAATTTGCATATATTCATTTACAGTACTCATTTCTGAAAGGATTTTTTTTATTCTGAGGCACCCTCGTAGACAAAAAGACCTCAGGAATCCGAATATGAAAACAGAATTTCAAGAAGAGTCTTGCTTGCTGAGATATAGAGATATAGAAAAAGAGGACAAAAACTAAGTTCGCGGCTGGCTATGATCATATCTCAGCAAGCAAGCCTCTTTTTGAAATTCTGTTTTCAGATTTCCATTTCTGAGGTTTTTTTTGCCTATTGGGGTGCCTCAGAATAAAGAAATTCTTTCGAAAATGAGTACTGTAAATGAATACATGCAAATTGTTGTGGCGTAACAAAGTGACCGCCTACCTAATTTTCGCGTAAATTATGGTGTACAGTCGTTTTGTGTTGAGAATTTTGCAAAATGAAAAAGAAAAGAATTTAAAAAGATAAAATTAGATGTTTTTCAAGATTTCAGTAGAAGGGAACATATAGTATTTTGATGCTAAAACAAAAACAATAGACGAAAATTGTTGTTATTAGTTAAATTGAAGAGCACACGACATTTTGGGATGACTCATCGACACAGCCACATAATTTATTTACTTATTTATTCCAAAAGGAGTAAGTGCTGTCCACTCTCAGCACTTTCTTCCTCTATGGAATACATTAACAGCATAGATGTAGATAAGAGAAACACTGTGTGCGTCTGGACTGCCCAACAACACTAGCATGTATGCTGATGTTCGCTAACCCACCTCTGCTAGTCTTACCTTTTGCGGCGGGTCAACCAAATGTATTTTAGGGTTGTTGCAGCAACTCTTATAAAAATGAGGCAATATCCTAAATAATTTCATAAAGACTAATGAAAACACACCATACCAAAAGGTTTTTGAAAATTCTCATTGTTTGCGTCTTTGAGGCTCAAATTTTGAGGTAGATAACGAGGGTAAGTAACAAGCAGGAAGTAAAGATAGTAGAGTTGACGCAGTGAATGTAGTTTTGCAAAAGTGCTATGGGGAAATTTTGTTTTAACTTGTGCTGCATAGAAAGGTCGGTTACAGTACGGCCAAATAAAGAATGTCACTGCTGACATGAATGGCAACATTCTGTGTGTGGTCGGCCTGGACACTGACATGGAAGGTCTTCGCAAGGTTCAAGGCGAGAAATTTCAGTGTCGAAGACGAGCCTCATTCGGCATGTGTCAGTGAATTTGATAAGATGCCTTACGAAAGGCCGCTAAACAGGATCAATATATATACAGAAGTAAAATTTGTAAGTATAATATAACCGCCCCCCCCCCTCCAAATTGGGTGCTGATCTGATGCAAAAAAAGTATATCTGACAGGTCTGCCGCTTCTTGCTCGGTCTCCGTTGCTTCCTGTTTTCTCGAATCGTTTTATAGCCTTTTGAACTATTGTTTTCGGAACTCCGAGAAGCCCGACTATCTCACGCTGACTTTTTCCTTGCTGATAGAGCTTGATAATCGACAGTCTTAAATCGCTTATTTCTATAAATAAATTTAGTCAGTATAAGAGTCACATTATATATACAGTCAAACCTCGAAATAAAGAACCCCTGGGGACCAGCCAAAATTTTTGTTATACTCAGGGTTTCGTTGTATCGGGCTTCCGTTATATCGTGGTTTTACTGTGTAACGAACCCCTGAAGACCAAGCAAAATGTTCGTTATATCGAGGGTTTCGTTATATCGGACGTCCGTTATAACAAGGTTTGACTGTACAGTCGAGTCTCGATTTAGTGTAGGCGCTGGGGACCGAAAAAAATATACACTAAATCAAGATACCGTATTTACTCTATTAAGCGGGCATGCCCGCTTATTTTTCGACCCTTTGCTAGGGGGTCCACTTATTAGAGGGTGCGCGCTCATTAGAGGGTGCCCGCTTAATTTTCGGC
>BBSZ01006547.1:0-11729 GCA_000981365.1 Subanguina moxae | reverse complement strand
TTTTTTGATTTTTTTTATTGAGTTGATGAGAGTTGATGGTGCGCATAATGTTAGTTGGTATTCAAAACGCTAGGAAATTACTCCGGTAATTGTTTACCGAATAATTAATTTTGAATACGGGGTAAATAATTACCCGGTAAATAATTACCCGGGCACATTTTTCAAAAATTAATTTACTCTGGTAAATGAAAATTACCGGGCTAATATTTTACTTGAATACGGATTGGATAATTTTATTACCCGGTAAATATTTACCGGGTAATTCTAGTTTTGAATACGGGTCCTGATTGTAAAATTTTTTCTTTCTAGTGTAGATTTTGGTATATTACAAATTTTTGTTTTCATTGGTCTACTTGAATTTCTTTTACTTGTAAATGGCGAGCCAGGTCAATGGAATCATCTTAATCAGGATGAATAAAATTTGAGGAGACAGTATCTGGAGAATATGGCGAACATTTTGGTTAAAAAAATCTCTTAAAGGAACTTTTGAAAAGATTGGAATTTAGGCCTCTTTGCGTTTGTTTCGTGAGTTTTTACTGAAAAACGTAAACTGGCCTAAATGATATTTGCTGATCATACTCTCTGTTTGTTTTTCTTTTTTTTTGGCAGATACTAGGCAGATATCCAACAAAGAACTTCCATTTATTTATTTAGATTCCATCATTGCAAGTGTAAAAGACATAAAATTGAAAAGGCTTTGATGGATTTACCGTGATTTCCCGTCAAATTCTAACCCTTGATTATACCAGCAGTTTTCTAATACCCCATTGAAAAGAGAAGATTCAGGACTACAATACACGAGAATGGTCTACAGCCAAGAACAATATGGTTGAATAGAGATAAATAAGGGTATGCAAAACAAGAATAGCTTGTCATTCAAAAAAAATCATCCAGTAGCCATGTAGAGCAGAACTAGTTGCAATTCATCTCCTCCTCTTACACCTTGACTGAAGAGCGATGAGGTGTGGTCCAGTACCATATTCACTCCAACCTTGGTTATTTTCAGCCTAATGTTTTCGTTTTTTATTTCTAAGTGTTGGAGCACATCTTTTACAGTGTCCAATCTAAGATTTTGAAGCAATCTTTTGGTATGTCTATTTAAAGTATTCACGACAGTAATTTCCTCTTTCTTGTACACCACTACCTTTTCGTCGTCTTTCAAATTTATGTCATGAGGTGGCCATGCAACTACTAAAATGATTTAATAACAACCACATAAAGGTAGGAAAGTAGCTTTATAAGGTTATTTAAAGTTTTTTTTATTTATGTAGACCAGTGTAGGTTGGCCGTGAACCAAGCCGAGTGGGATCCCAGTAAGCCCAGTAGGATGACCACGAAGATCAAAGTCTTGGTTTTGCCTGTGGATAGGCGAGATGTTTATCTTTGGAGACCATATTTATTTTTCAACACCAAAATCCTACTCTCATACGCTTTCTCAATTGCCAAAGCCATGTGTTCAGCGTCTGGACAATCCATTCCATTATGTTCACAATATTTTAAGATATGTGTTGCCACTACTTCATAAGAAAGTTTGGTGAGCTCAGTTTTGAATTTTTTCCAGTTTTCCTGACCTATATTTTTGGAATGTTCACATTCCATTGTTATGTTGTGTTCTATAGGAATCACATTTCTATTCATATCAAACAATTCGAAAGTAAAACTATATGCATGGACACTGAAAATTTTCATTTTAGGGCCGAAGAGTCCAAATGTGGCTTTTAGAATTGAAAGGCTACTTTTTGGAATTTGCCACGGTCTCCCTTCTGCTGGAGCAATTAAATGGATATGTATATTAAAATTACTTATGCCAAAACTTAGCCTTCAATAATGGCAGAAAGTTGTGAAACATCTTTTACAGAAAAATAAACCAACTCTTTCAACACATGCCCTTCGTGAGCATGTTCCCAGATAAAAGCCTCACGATCTAACAATTCACCAGTTGTAGTGTTCTTTAATGTATAAAGAAGAGGGGGTTCATTATAGTGGTCCTGCAGCAAACTTGCTGGAGTCATTTTTTTATCTTTAAGCTTTCCAAATTTTGTATATGATTTATCATCATACAATATAAAAGTGACGAAGTGTTGAAATGTCCTAAAACTGAAGGTATACAAAGCTGTTAACATATTTACATTAGGATGGGTAGAGCAGTCTGTAAGACTTGGATCTTAATTTTTGATTTCTAGTGTTTACAAGATGAAGGGCTGTAGAAGGGAGGGGAAAGCAAAGTTAAGGGGCCTCTTTGTAAGGTGGATCCACTCAAAAAAAGAGAAGACCTTGAACACTGATCCTTACTAAGAACATAGTTTCTCTTACAGGGACCTAGCACATAAAAAACCTCTGGTATGCAGCTATTTTCATGCATCCAGATCTTGTTCTCGAGTGATCTATGTCTCAGTTACCGTATTTACTCTATTAAGCGGGCATGCCCGCTTATTTTTCGACCCTTTGCTAGGGGGTCCGCTTATTAGAGGGTGCGCGCTCATTAGAGGGTGCCCGCTTAATTTTCGGCCTTTTCTCATATCAATATTCAAATTTTATTGGGAAACACAATGAGATAGATCTCAAACAACTCAGCAAGAGCTGCAAATTCATTAGCTAGGGTGCCCGCTTAAATACGGTATGCTTGTGTGCGCATCTCAACTTCGACTGAATTTTACCAAGTCTATATGGAGACTCGACTGAATACTGTAAGAAAAGGATGGTCTCCAATAGATCTTTTAAGGGTGGTTACCTGTCAGTGAAGTTGACAGGTGTCTTAGGGAAGACATCTTGCTCAATGAGTGAAATTTTTTTGTTCAATACTTGGCCATCTTTGAGTAAAACATAGTTTTTAGGATCCAAATCTGGCTTGTCACCTTCATCAGCACGTATTTTTATAATTTTTATAATTTGTTCAAGTAAATTCTTAGGAGTAGTGGCTTCCTTGTAGTTGACATCATACCACTTGCCTTCTCGACTGTCATGTACATGAAACCAGTAAATTGCACTGAAATGGACTTTTACAGTTGATCCATTCTCGATGTATACTTTATCAGGCCCTAGCCCAGGTTGTCCAACTATTTTTTTCTCCCCATCCTTGTCATAGGTCAGTTGTTCGCCTAAATAGAAGCATTGAATGGCAATAATGAGTAAATTTACTTGATTCTGTCTCTAGCTCTATTTCTTGGAATACCATTTTGCCAAAGTTTTTTACAACAACAACGGTTTCACACAATCTACATAATATAGATGTTATGGTGTCATCTTCTGCAACTGTCAGCTCTTCGGACAAACTCCCTAACTTTGCAACAAATTTCAGAGCCCTCACCCTGCAAAATTTCGGTTAAAAGTTTTGAAACAGCTTGAAAAAATGATGTGGGGAGATGTATTCCTTGCAAGGGTCGAAATTTTAAAAAATCCTTTCTGCTTCCATGATGCCCGGGAAGTACCAAACAAAACTAGTCAACTAGCACCAACAAGTCTTAAAGAACTTACCGCTCCACCATAAAGGCAAAGACGACCAGTTGGAGAAGCTGCCAAAGACGCATATTAGATTCTTAACAGAGAATAGAATAAACTAATGCTATAATTCCCAAAAAGACGTATAAAATTAATGGGACCTCTAAAAGACCTCGGCAAGAGTCAAATGACAAGAGTAGACAGGATAAAATATTTTAGAATGGTTTTTATAATATCCTGCAAACAAGCTGATGTGGCAGACCTGCTCTATCTGTCTGTGTATCACCTGCCTAGGTTCGTCTGCAAAAAAAAGTTGAGAAGAGTCCTCTTGACATGCAAGGTGTCTTTGAAAAGCCACCTTTTAAAGAAGCCACAGCAACCATCAATTTTTCATAAAAAAAAATTCATAAAAATTAATCAATTATGTATTTTCGCTTATTGCTGACGACCTGCTCCCACCTTTCGACCAGTTGGTCAATGCCCCTTTGACGGAAATCGCTGGGTCTAGACTCCAAGAACTCGTTGAGCAAGTTTTTAAAGTCCTAAACGTTACGCCCCTCATGTGGTTGCCTAAGGAGAGGAAAAAAGTGGGAGTCTGTTGAAGCAAGGTCGGGACAGTACGGTGGGTGCTGAGGAACCTCCCAATTGAGCTCCTTGATGGTGGTTTTGAAGAGTTTTGCAACATGGGGTGTTTCGTTGTCGTGAAGCTGGATGACGTGGCCTTTGGGTTTGACGCCCATTCTCCTCCAACAAGGCCCAAAGTTGCTCCTCGTCAAAGTTGGAAGGCCTAACGGTGTGGGGGGTGTCTTGAGGGTCAAGATCGCCTTTTTTTTTAGTTTTGCCATAGCAGTACCGAGCTACTTTTCAAATATCCCGGAAACTAAATGGGCAAGTGTTCACCTGCCTATATTTCGGATACCACCTTTAATTTTACGCAAAAAGGAGTTTTGGCAACTTGTTATCGAAAGTTTGGCTTTATTTAAGAAGCCGCTCAATTCTTGCTTTGATCCTACCCTCCCTCCTCCTTCTTCCCAAACTGTCCAACCTATCATCGCCTAAGCTATCTTTTTTAGGCAGATATCCAACAAAGAACTTCCATTTATTTAGATTCCATCATTGCAAGTGTAAAAGACATAAAATTGAAAAGGCTTTGATGGATTTACCGTGATTTCCCCGTCAAATTCTAACCCTTGATTATACCAGCAGTTTTCTAATACCCCATTGAAAAGAGAAGATTCAGGACTACAATACACGAGAATGGTCTACAGCCAAGAACAATATGGTTGAATAGAGATAAATAAGGGTATTCATATCAAACAATTTGAAAGTAAAACTATATGCATAGACACTGAAAATTTTCATTTTAGGGCCGAAGAATCCAGATGTGACTCCCAGAATTGAAAAGCTACTTTTTGGAATACACATGAACTTTGCCTCGGTCTCCCTTCTGCTGGAGCAATTAATTCGTAAATCCGAAATCATTTGAGATAGATAGAGATCATCTGAGTGAAAAGTGATAAAACGACTAGAGCTGAGTGCCCCGGAGGACCGAAGCAAATTCCAAAATATTTCAGTTTTTTGCCCTTTCAGAAGATTTAGAATAACAAACCCTATCAATTTATCACCACTCATCGCAAAATGGCCGATTTTGGCCTTAGGATGTAAGACCAAAACAGTTGTAGTATTTTTGAATGTGTTAGCACAAACATTAGCCCCAAGGGCTTGAAGCAACCCTTCCGCAGTATAATTTTTATATGTGTCTAGATTTAACTCATATATTTCAGGCACTTTTTGTTCATTTTCTTCCTTGACAATCTCAATAGCAATAAACAACAAACAAGCACAGCCAGAATTTTCAAGTGGAAGAGTGCAATCAGAGATAAATTGATACCATGCTAAATACGGAGAGACACTTTCAAAAGAGTGTTGAGTGTCGTTCAAGTTTAGGTACTCCTCATCTAATATTCTGTTTTACACTAGAACAATCATTAACTTCATTCCAATTTCCTGCACTGCCTTTCCACTTTGACCTCAACCTCTATCCCTTTCGAAAAAATGGGGAGAGACGTTCTTAGACTATGTGGCAGTACATGTTAGGAAATGAGAGGAAAGTGACGAAATAAATCAAATTTTTATTAAGAGGGCTCCCACGAAAATATATTGAGAAATCGCATTCGCACTGAGACAAAAATTTATTTGAATGTTCCGATCTTAGGTGAGTTTAGAGCGTGACCATGGTTGTTTTGCTCTTCCTATCGAGCGCTATGAGAGTTTTGTAGTCGATGAGAAAGCCAGTTTTTACACCGTGGCTTCCGTACTCGCCCAATACAACAAACATCTCGAGATACGGAAAAAGTGAATGATAGAGCCAAATTGCTTGAATCGACCTACAATTTGCTGTGTATTATGTTAGACAGAGTAGGAAGACTTTATTTGTAAAATAGACAAGTGGCTAAAATAATGTCAAACCATTGTTTTGTTTGCTAACTTGTGTTTCTAACTTGTGTACTTAGCCTGAAATACTACTGAGCAAACCATTTACGAGAAACTAATTGACCAAGTCTAGACCTTTTGCCTTTGAGGTAAACCAAAGTTAACCAAGTCTGCAGGCTACCTGCACACTTGTATGTGTTCCAACTCATACAGTCGACTCTCTGACTTAAGACAGTGAAGGGACCGACCAAATGCTATCCTAAGTGGGAGAGTCGAGAAATACCCGGTTTCCCTTGGTGTCCCAAGACAAAGGAATTCATTGTTGGTAACAACAAAAATGCTAAAAAGTAGTCCTTCCAATGGTTTTTTGGAACTAGAAAGAGGATTAAGCAATCAAAGCAGTGGTATGACATCATTTTTGACGTTTTTGTGGGAGCATCGTAAAAGGGATTGGAGCCAAAATGATTGTTTTGAGAAAATTCATCAATTCCACTTTTCTGGTGAGATTTTGTTATTCACCAATTCAGAAGCGATTATTTGTCGATAATGTGGCATTTTCTCCTGCTTAACACCAGAAACATTTTTTCCTTGAGCTATGAAAGAAGCAAAAGCCATTGCAAAAATACCACAGTCGTTATCATTGTCTTGCTGTGGCACTGCTAAATCTAACGTTATCTTCCAGCCGTCTGATTTGGAGATTGCGCTGACGAGATCTCTAAAATTAACTCAGTTTATTTACTTCTTTTGATCCTGATAGTTGTAAATGAAAAACTACTTTGTGACGTTTAATATATCTTCTTTATCTTTTATTGCATCTTCATGGTTTTCAACGTCTAGCCAAGTCGATCCCATCTTGTTTTTCTGAGAGTCTAGCATAGTCAAAGTTTTTTTCTTGACATCCGCTACCATCATTCCCCAGTGACTATTATTTATGTTGGCTGGCACTAGTATTTTTTCATCTCCATTCAATTCCCATACTATTTTGTTCATTTTTGATCCTTTATAACTTAAAAGTATTTTCAGTTAAGTCTAGCTTTGAGGGTCCAGTGATAAGGGTTCAGGTCCGAGGTCCACTGGCATCCCTGAGAGTATGGTTCATAGGGTGGGTATTAAGAGTATGGTAAATAGGGTGGGTATTAAGAGTATGGTAAATAGGGTGGGAATACCAAAGAGTATGGTTAATGGGGTGGGAATACCAAAGAGTATGGTTAATGGGGTGGGAATACCAAAGAGTATGGTAAATAGGGTGGGTATTAAGAGTATGGTAAATAGGGGATTGCAAAAAAAGAGGATTGCAATCATTAGGTTTAGATTGGATGGCCTAGCGTATGCCCGTACACACGGTATGGGTGTACTTTGGACCAAGCTATCTAAGCCCAATGACTCTAATCTGAAATGTGGCCCAGGATGCAAAAGTATTTGCATTCACAAACATAAAAAATGTGGGAGAAAAGGCCGATACGAACTGTATTATGTGCTTAGAACTTACGCCACATAGTCTAAATTAGAAATGATCTTTATAGAAGGATTCAACTTGCTTAGCAAGCTCAAATAAATGTCGATTGCCTCAGAGGACACCCATGAGCCTTCCTTAACATTGTTTGCAGTTATGGTTTGATCAGTCTTTTCAATGAATATATTTACCTCGAGAACGCTATTAACAGCAGATTGAAACAAAAGTTCATAATTCTGTCTATTCAGCACATTACTCTGCTGTGATTCACCTAAATTTATTTTTAGGGTCTTTCGATCTTAGCAAAGAAACTGTTGTCCATATTCTAAATCAGGGTTGCCCAGTCGACATACCCAAAAGTCAGGAAAATGCTGAGAACAGCACACTTGGGAGCCCTGCTGTAGACTTTAAAAACACAAACCATAATTTTCAACAGCAGTTTTCCATTTTTTATTTCCTCCACTATTCGTTCTACTGTCTCTTGTTGTTAAACTACTTACGGAACTTGTTTTGGAACCCCCTTGCCATAACTGAAAAAGACGGATTACATAAGTTGTTTAAGTCTTGAAAGAGTCTTGTCTCTATTCTTGTCCAAATTCTTACAGATTCTAGTCTTATTCCATCTGAAGTATTCACGACAACAACCTGCTCTTTGTGATACACCACTACTTTTTCGTCGTCTTTCAAATTTATGTCATGAGGTGGCCATGCAATTACTAAAATGATTTAATAACAACCACATAAAGGTAGGAAAGTAGCTTTATAAGGTTATTTAATTTTTTTTTGGTATAAGGCATACAACCTTAGCTTATAGCCATTTGGTTGCTGAGATATGACATAAACTTGCGACACCTCCAAGTTTAGGTCATATCTCAGCCAGGCATCTCAAACTGCTGGTTTACCGTTTCATGTGCTGACCACAAAGGTCAATGTTTTGGTTTTGCCTGTGGATAGGCGAGATGTTTATCGTTGGAGATATATTTATTTTTCAACACCAAAATCCTACTCTTATTGCCTCTCTGAATTGCCAAAGCCATGTGTTCAGCGTCTGGACAATCCGTTTCATTATATTCACAATATTTTAAGATATGTGTCAACGCTTCTTTAGAAGAAAGTTTGGTGAGCCGAATTTTTAAATTATTCCAGTTTTGCTGACTTAAATTTTTTGAATTTTCACATTCTATTGTTATGTCGTGTTCTGTATGAATCGCACTACTATTCCAACCAAACAATTTGAAAGTAAAACTATATGCATAGACACTGAAAATTTTTACTTTAGGGCCGAAGAGTCCAGATGTGACTCTCAGACCGAGGCAAATTCCAAAATATTTCAGTTTTTTGCCCTTTCAGAAGATTTAGAATAACAAACCCTATCAATTTATCACCACTCATCGCAAAATGGCCGATTTTGGCCTTAGAATGTAAGACCAAACCAGTTGTAGTATTTTTGAATGTGTTAGCACAAACATTAGCCCCAAGGGCTTGAAGCAACTCTTCCGCAGTATAATTTCTATGTGTGTCTAGATTTAACTCATATATTTGAGGCCCTTTTTGTTCATTTCCTTGCTTGACAATCTCAATAGTGATAGAACGTTTGATCCTAAAACTGAAGGTATACAAAGCTGTTAACATATCTACATTAGGATGGGTAGAGCAGTCTGTAAGACTTGGATCTTAATTTTTGATTTCTAGTGTTCAGATTACATTTTATATAGTTACAAAATAAAAAAAATAAACCAACTCTTGCAAAACGTCGCCTATTGACGCATAATCGGAGATAAAAGCCTCACGATCTAACAATATATTAGTTGTAATATTCTCCAATGTATAAAAACGACGGGGGTCTTTATAGTGTTCCTGCAGCAAACTTGCTGGAGTAACACCTTTAAGATGTTTAAAGCTTCTTGTAAACATTTTTTTATTGGACATCATAAAAGTGACGTAGTATGCAGGGACCCTAAAAATGAAGGTATACAAAGCCGTTAAGCCATATACAGGGTGGCGCATTTAACACTGGCAAAAGAATTTTCACCACAACTCTTTTGACGATGTCTGTTTTCAAGAAAGAGGAGACACTAGCCAGTCGAATGGCACCAACCATGACAATAACACTCCATCCAACGCTCAACAAGTTCAGCAAAATAAAATATCCACTTTTTCAGATTCTATCTCCTCTTTCTTAAAAAAAATCTCGACAAAAGTTCAGCAGACTTAAATGCGTCACCCTGGAAATTAGTATGAGTAGACCAGTCAGGAATAGTCTTGAAACATGTTTTAACATAAATAAACCAACTCTTTCAACACCTGCCCTTCGTGAGCATGTTTGAAGATTAAAGCCCTACGATCTAACAATTCACCAGTTGTAGTGTTCTTTAATGTAAAAGCAAATTGGGGTTCCTTATAGTGGTCCTGCAGGAAAATTTCTGGAGAAAGATTTTTAATACTTTCAAACTGTATTGAAAATGTTGTTTTACGCAGTATACAAGTGACGGAGTGTTGAAGTTTCCTAAAACTGAAGGTATACAAAGCTGTTAACATATTTACGTTAGGATGGGTAGAGCAGTCTGTAAGACTTGGATCTTCATTTTTGATTTCTAGTGTTTACAAGATGAAGGGCTGTAGAAGGGAGGGCAAGGGAAAGTTAGCCTCTGATAAATATCTTAAGGGTAGTTACCGTGTAGTCAGGTTGACAGGTGTTTTAGGGAAGACATCTTGGTCAATGAGTGGAATATTGTTTTCCAATATTTGGCCATCTTTGAGAAAAATATACTCCATACGACCTCTATGTTTTTTTTCGACCTTGTTTTTAATTTGTTCATATAAATTTTGAGGAGTAGTGTGTTCCTTGTATTTTGCAAGATAAAGTGAGCCGTCTAGACTGTCATGTACATGAAACCAGTAAGTTGCACTGAAATGGACTTTTACAGTTGATCCATTCTCGATGTATACTTTATCAGGCCCTAGCCCAGGTTGTCCAACTATTTTTTTTTTCCCATCCTTGCCATAGGTCAGTTTTTCGCCTAAATAGAAGCATTGAATGGCAATAATGAGTAAATTTACCAGATAATGTCACTAGCTCAAATTCGTCAACAGGGATTTCAAGAAGATATTTTTGCAATTCTCTAGACAATTTCCATACTATAGAACTTATGGTGTCATCTTCTCTAACTTCCATCGGTAGACGCAGACGTCCTAAAGTTGCGTCAAATTCCAGCGTCCTCACCCTGCAAACAATTAGAATCAATAAAAATTTGAAAGTTCGGAACTTTTTTGTGGGTGCAATCCACACTACCACTTTTTTGTGTCTAAAAACCATTTTTAAGTACATTTTTTCTGCAAGGAATCCTATGTTCCAAATCTTCTCTTTTCCTAGAGAGTTGTCCCTCCCCCTCCCAATACAGCCCTCAACCCCTTTAAAATAGTCTCCTTTGTTTTTTTGGCATAAGTGGTTATTCAACACTTTTTTTTTTGGGAGGGGGGGTTTAATCGATTAGGGCTCAACATTTTTATTGTTTTAACGCATAAGAATTGCTTAGAAATAGTTTTTAAAAAATGGAACAAGGGTTATTCCTTGCCTAGGTGCCAAGGTCAAACTTTCAAAAAATCCTTTCTGCTTCCATGATCCCCAGGAAGTACCAAACAAAACTAGTTAACTAGCACCAACAAGTCTTAAAGAACTTACCGCTCCACCATAAGGGCAAAGACAACTAGTAGGAGAAGCTGCCGAAGACGCATATTAGATTCTTAACAGAGAATAGAATAAACTACAGCAATTAATTTCGCTTCTTGTTAGCAAAGGACTGGTAACCCCAACCAGTTTTGAACAATATATTGTAACAATTTCTTTGAATCAAGCAGTGAAAATATACCGTATACTTCCTATTTCGATGCCACTCTCTTATTGTCAGCCACTCTCTAATTATGCGGCACTTCAGAGGGAGGTGTGAAAATGATTCCGCACCCTCTAATTATCCGACAACCCTAGACGTTCTGCGCTTCTTTTTCTCAAAAAAAACATAAGTATCGAAATGGTCACTCAAAATAAATTTTGGCTATATGTACTTTCACCACTCAAATTAATCATTTATCCCGTCAAATTACTCATTTACCCCGTCAAATTTGAATTCCCGCAAAATAATCATTTATCCCTCAAACAAACCATTTGCCTTCTTAAATTTGTACAATTTGTGCTTTAATGTGTTCACTCTTTCTCTTTCCTTCTTTTTCTTCCGACAATTAGCTTAGATGACAAGAGGACCTTCTTCTTTTTGGAGAAACGAAAAAATTTGCAAGAACAAAGAAGAAATTGACTCGTGGTTGACTGAAAACGCGAGCTGGCGCTATAAAACGACTCAAGAAAGCTTACAAGTTGTCAATGATCTCTACATTTGTCGATATTCCAAAG
>BBSZ01006546.1:0-18366 GCA_000981365.1 Subanguina moxae | reverse complement strand
ATTTCATTTCACTTTAGCTAAAATGAAATTTCATTTTAGTTTAAATGAAATAGCTAAAGTGAAATGAAAAATGAAATGATATTTCATTTTATTTTGAAGTCATTTCACTTTAGCTATTTCATTTCACTTTGCGTCATTTCATTTTTAGATTTCATTTCATTATAAGTTTCATTTCATTTTAGCCATTTCATTTCATTTCATTTTATCCAACAAATTTCATTTCATTCTAAAGTCATTTCATTTTAGCCATTTAAAATGAAATTTCATTTCATTTAGGAAAACACTGGCCGACACCCCTAAATTCAAAAATGTGTTTGTGGCATTGTGTTTTTGACCTATGTTCTGCTAGTGTCTTCTGGGCATGTTATATACCAAAACGTAGCCTAGAATCTAAGCTAAATTTTGATATACAAGATGCCCAAAAGACACTAGCAGAGCATAGGTCAAAAACATAACGCCACAAACACACTTTTTTGAATTCAGGGGTGTCGGCTTATCCAGGTTTGACTGTAATGGTTTTTTCAACATTAGAGTCTAATGATTAGACTAATGATTAAAGCCCATAGTCTAACTCTTTTTGGGTGGGTATGTTCCAAACCACAAGAGCAAAGGATTCCAGAAGTTTTGATCCAATTTTTTGTAAATTTGAGAATCACTGAAAAGTTTTTTGAGATTAGGTTGAAGTGGATTCGATATTGTGTGCTAGAAAAAGTTTCGTGCGGACTGCTAAACACCATTTCATTTTTTTATCTTGATCTATTTAAAGGCCGACGACACCCTGCTGGCCACTGTTCTCGAAAACATTGAGCAAGTTCGTGTTCGTGATCCTGAAGCTGCCAGTCGCCTATCAGCTCTTCGCCAGAAAATACATGTGCAACAGCAAAGCAAAGGTATTTATCTATCTTTATTTACTATACTACTACCATAATGTCTCAAATGTGTTTGTGTGGGCCTCTCAACTCCAAATCTTTGAGCCCGTTTACCCCCCGAAGGGTGCACAGGGTAGGAGATGTGGGCGAAGCCTTACCTTCGACATGAATTTGATCCTTTAAAGCATTTTAGGGCAGAGATTGATTGCGCCATTTCAAATTGGGCCAGTTTGAACTGGCGCAATCGATCGCTGCTCGCATTTGACATGCCTATAGACGCTTTTTTTTTGGAGTTGAGCATAAACTACAGTCCTGCCAAACTTTTTTTATGTTTTAAGGCCAACTGGATGCTGCTTCTTCCAGGCCATTTGTTGACCGTGTCAAGGAGTTGTTGCGCAGAAAAGCTGTTGTTGGAGCTAGAAAGGAAGACTCCGAAGAATTGGCCAAGACTTCAATTATCGAAATGGACATGCTGAATGAGGCTTTGCGGCTGCATAAGGGTCGGTTATTTTTTTTAGTCTACTAGGCTATCCAAACCGTGTTGTGGCTCTTTGTAGCCACAATGCTGTTCAACTCTTAGAAATTGTGCTTTCAAATTCAAGTTTGTTAGGGCATTTAGGAACCTCCAATGAAGAGTACCAACGCCTAGAAGCGGAATGGAAAAAGAAATTGTGCGGATTGGACCGTCTTCTCATGATTACTTCAGAGATCAAAAAGCTAGAAAAGTGTGTCGACAACTTCCAGAACTCGACCATAAAAGCTGAGCTCATCAAAAGCAATTTGTTGTCCATAGGACGAATATTGGAGTCCGAAATTCAACTTGATGTTCCACTAGTGACGGCAACCAAGCTTCGTCTTAAGCTGCTACTGAATAAACTGGAGCAATGCATGGCGGATGAGCACTTTAAGAAGAAGGAGGCTTTGAAGCACAGACTGGCTGCTTTGGAAATGACTTCTCAAGATGATCTCCTAATTGGTTTGGATATTGTCAAGGTAGACCCTTATTGTGACTGAAGATTTACTTATCACACAAATTAGGCTTCGCCAAGGTCGGGTAGTTTGGCCTTCTCCGGTTCTCGAGCACCAGGATTCTTTAAAGCGCGCTTCTCCGGTCGAATAACAATTTTTCTCCAACCTTTTCTAACAACATTGAGTCAGTTGATACCTCATTGGAAAGAAAATACCTGTAACTGGATGTGTAAAACGGCAATTTTAAGGGGTGCTGCTGTGTTTTTGCGTCAATAAAGCTCGATAAATATCATTCCTAAGAGTTTTTGCCTTGGTCCCCCAAGTTTTGAATTGTCGGCTTCACCAAAAGAGTCCACATTTTTTGGGAAGTGCTCATACAACAGGGGACCAAGGCAAAAATCGGTTGCCATTCTCCACTTGGCCGACTTCTCTTACTTTTTTCTTTCTATACGTCTTTCTCATAATTCTGTCTGGTAAGAAGATGAAGGAGGACGTATATGTAATTTTTGCACGTCATTTTACTGCAAAAGCCTTTTTATACTCAAAAGGTGATTCAGATAGTATAAATGCTGCACCTGTTCAAGCCAAAAAGCTTTCTAAGTTTCTCATTTCTTCCTGTTTTTATTTCACTTTGATGCCTTTTTTTGTTTTGGATTGTGTGTGCTGCCCAGCAGAGATGCAGGAGTGGGGGGAAAAATCAATCAGTGCTTAACTTTCTACTGGAGAACAGAAACTAGCTATGCAGCAAGATATTGTTTCCCTCTCATTGCATATCCAAAGGCTTTTTTGCTGTGGAATTATTGCTACTTTCTGGCCATTATCTTTCCTTTTCTATTTTTTTTTGAAAATTTTTTCAAAAAGAAACATGTGAAATTCTAGATGACGTGAAAATATGGCTACAATTTGGGCTTTTTGTCAAATTTTCTAACAAATCAATCCAGGATAGAGGATAGCACAACTCGGCGCTACGGTTATAACCCCCCTCCCCTCAATCCTCAGAGCTACTAGTTTATAACTCTGTTATATGCCGTCTCGTATAACATCTGATATAACAAACGGTGTAATATGCGTTATACAGTAGCATTCATGGCTCAGTCGTTTGGCGATCATCTTTTTCGTTACAACAATTGGCGCAGTCGCAAGTTCGAATCCGTTCCCTCGTTATCTAGGACTACTATGAGATTGAGATGTCCATATTCAGGGCTATACGAGATTGAGATGCCTCAAAAATTCTAAGAGGGGGAGGTGTTATATGCCCGTCGCGTATAACATCTGATATAACAAACGGTGTTGTTATATGCGTTATATAGTAGCATGCATGGCTCAGTGGTTTGGCTACCCACGTTTTCGTTACAACAGCCTCCCACTACCAAGTTTTCCAAGAGTGACTAATAACTATTTTTAAGTATATTTTATGCCAAAAATACAAACAAAAAGACTAAAAGGGTTTGAGAACTGTATAAGGGAGGGGAAGGGTCAGTGAAGGGGCCACTCTGTAGGGAAAGAGAACATCTTGAACATAGTTTGAACATACCGTCGTGACAAAAGGGGGTGCCCGCTTATTGGAGTAAATACGGTATGTGTGCATTAAACAATTCAATTTATTGCAACATTTTGCAAATGCTATCGATCTACAATCAGTTTGCTTTTCCTTGCAAAAGCGGCTAGTTGACTAATGCAATATCATCTTCATTGTTCCTTAGTATGTTTTTCTTCTTCCTAATTGTTTTTATATAAGAGATTGTTTTTCAACAAAAAGGAGAAGACTGGAAGTAAAACTGGTTGTTTTCATTGTTGGTCTCGGAAGAAAGACCTCGGTTAAAATTAGCAACCTTGGCTCTATGTGTTCGGCCGACTCAAATTGTGTTGGTCTCCCTGTTGCTTGAGATCCTTCTAAGCCTTTATAGTACGCTAAAAACAATTTAAAGAAAAAAAAATTTCCCACACTTTTTCGTCACAGAAAGTCGCCGTTTGGGAAGTCGAAAAGGCTTAGGCTTATGCTTAAGTGTGGAAGGTGGTCGCTATGTGGTCAATGTGTTGAAAGACGGCAATCACACCAAACACTCCCCTTTTATTGTGATGGGTGAGGCAGAAGAAGAAGGAGAGAGAAGCGGCTCTCCCACATACCCCCATACATTCCACAAATAACAAAAGAAACACGCAAAAAATTATTACAAATTTGGAATAAACAACTACAGGAGAGACCAAGGAAAATTTTTGTTTTGGGGAGTCGGTCGAGCACATATAGAGCCGGAACCTTTATATCAAATGTCGAAAGATTCATGAAAGTGGCTGTGTCTCATCTTCCGTAGCTCTGAATGCGATTCTGCTTATACCATTGCAAAAAACCCCAGCACTTCTAACCAGTGGTCCAAAAGTTCGTGAACAAACTTTAAAAAAAATGTGTTTGTGGCATTGTGTTTTTGACCTATGTTCTGCTAGTGTCTTCTGGGCATGTTATATACCAAAATGTAGCCTAGATTATAAGCTACATTTTGGTATATAACATGCCCAGAAGACACTAGCAGAACACAGGCCAAAAACACAATGCCACAAACACATTTTTTTTAATCTAGAGGTACCCGCTTAAAATAAGCGGGCACCCTAAATTCAAAAAAAAGTGTTTGTGGCATTGTGTTTTTGACCTATGTTCTGCTAGTGTCTTCTAGGCATGTTGTATACCAAAATGTAGGCTAGATTATAAGCTACATTTTGGTACATAACATGCCCAGAAGACACTAGCAGAACATAGGCCAAAAACACAATGCCACAAACACATTTTTTTTAAAGTTTGTTCACGAACTTTTGGACCACCGGTTAGAACACAAATATTTACGTCAACACTTTTTTTTTTACCACTTCGCATTTTTTGCTGATTTCAAGGCCTTTTGTTGATTTTTTATACGGTCGCGCAAAAGTGAATCAACCGGTTTCCCACTTTTTTGCAAGAGGATTGATTTTTTTGTCGCTTGCAAACTTATTTGTGAACAAATTGATTAAGGTGACATTTCAAAACCAAGCTCATTTCCCCGATTTTCGAGGTTTTTTCTGTTGGACTTTTTGTTTTCTCGTTGGACTTCTTTTTTTTTCTCTTTGGACCCCCTAGACCCGTGATCTCTGAACCCCTGGACCTCCTGGACCCGGCTGACCCCTGCAGCCGGTAGACTCAGAGACTACTTTATATTAGGACATTTTACCATGTTTTGGTTACTGGAGCCGCGCAAAAGAAGAGTCTTTAGATGCATTTATGGTCAAGAGTCTTTGTTTACTTGAATTTCCAATAATAATAAATATTGGTAAATTGACCATATAAAAAGCATCTTTTGACCATTTTTAAAGGTATGAAAGAGTTTATAAGCTTTTTTTGAGGGAGGGGGGGGAGGTTGTATAATCAGTAGAACCAAAAAGTTAATAAAAAAAAAGACAAAAACTCTAAAGTTTTCTACTATTCAGGAAATCACAGAGGAGGCTGTAAATTCGCACCACAAAGCGCCATATTATACGGAAGTGTTGGAAAAGGCAGAAATATTGGAGAGGGTTTTAAGCCACAAGATGGAATTCTTCAACCGCCTGCAGTGCTTTCATGACAAGGTGAAAAGCCTGAAACATCAAAACGACCAGTGGAACACCATCTCTTCTTCACAGGTATTTTCTTTTAATTTGTGCAACAAGGTGATATATCTGGTATTTAGATAAATAGTGTACTGGAGTCTTTAAATGAACAACTAGTTTATATCAAAGACACCCTTGAGCCTGAGAGTCAAATGCTTCAGGCGGAGATCACAGCTTTAGAAGGCAACTTTTTCCAGCTGGAACATGACAGGGTTAGAGAAAAGTGAGTGTTTTTTCAGCACTTTAAAATTGGCACTTTCATAATTTGGTGCAGTTTCATATTTTATTCGAAACTAAGCATCACATTTAGTCAACAAAGTAATCACCTTTGAATTCTACAACTTTTTCCCAACCTTCTTAAGAAAGCTCTGGCATACATGCTATTCTCATGCATATAGTATGTGCGCATCTCAACTCTAAGTCTTCAACCTCAGTCATCCCGGTAAGGTGGCGACGGCGACTTGAGAGTTAGAGATGCTCACACAGGCTTACCTGCGAGATGAATCTGAGCAAGATTCTGGAGAAATAAATGCATTTGAGGCCTTTTTTGCAATAGTCCAGTGAAAAAACATGGTAAAAGGGCGAAAAATTGCAGATGGGTTGCAGAAAAAAGTGCCCCAACCGGTCCAAAACCACTCGCTTTACCGTTTTTGCGGCACTAAAATAGGTTAGGGACGGATGGGACACGTATTCAGTGCAAGTTTTTTCTTTGGAGAGGAGAGGGAGGGATATAATCCAGTAGAGACAAATAATTTTTATACTTTTCAACAGGTTCCGCACATTGACTGACCAACTAAACACACTTGTACCGCTCATAAGAAATCGCCAAATATTCCTACTGCGGCTGAACGACTTCCACGACTTTGTAGAAAAATGCAAAACCACTTTGCTGGAGGCCAGTCAACCCAGTCATGGCAAAAACGAAGACATACACAAACTGGTTAGTTGTCAAAAATGTATTGGATCGAGTAATAATTAACGATCCTTTTTCAAAACATTTTTATTCAATTCGCTGAAAATGCGCACACTTTCGGCCTTATATTGTTCAAAGAGCTCATGCAGGACCAATCCAGCCAGTTTCCACACTTTTCCCGCTTTTTTGAGGCAATTCACAATCGTTTTTTGGCACACATCGAACTGCTCGGCTAGCATCCTGGTAGTCAGACTCTCATCATCTTCTGCGGCTTGCACAACGGCCTGGTCGTCAAAATTTGAAGGGCGGCCTCTTCTTTTATCATCTTTAAGACTTGCATCACCGGATTTAAACTTTTGGAACCACTTCCGAACTTGACTTTCCCCAATTGTTCCTTCACCAAACAGTTGATTGAGATCGCGAAACGACTGGGCTGCGGTCCATCCTTTCTCGAAGTGATAAAGCATAATATGACGAATATGAGTATGATTATCGACACGCATTTTTAATCAACTAAATAGTAAGGAATATTAATATGCGAAAAAATCTAAACAAAACGCCAATAATATGAAAATAAACGCGCGCAAATGAAACGATCATCAATTATTACTCAACCCAATATTACCCAAATATGAAAAAAGCCATAAATTATTATTTTGTCTTCCTTCTTCCTTTCAAAAATGATATATTTTCGTTCTAAACCTTTAAAATGTAACGATCAATTCTTGTTTACCATCTTCAATTAATTCTTCTACCGTCTTTCTGTCAACAAAAATTATTTCCAAAATAGCCTCCCATCAATGTGGAGTCAGGAAAGAGTGGAATTTATTGTTCTTTTTTTCAACACCAATTTAGACTTGATTTCAGCCACTGGTTTAGGGCAATAGAAAATTAATGGCTTTTGTGTGGTTTTAGAGCAGTGAACTCAACGATCTACAAGCCCAACTACAGAGGATCTCCAGTGGAGTTTGTGAGAGCCAAGAAGCGGCCCAAATGAATGTGACGGATTTGAGCATTGAGGAAGCTATTATGAAACTGCAAGAGATTGCTGTTCCCAGTGCTAGCTCACTTGTAAGTCTCTTTTTACAAATTCAACGTTTAATTATCTACTAGAAATGTTTTCTATTGTTTCAAAAAAACATTATGCAACATTTTTGGGCATATCACTAGGGTTTTCGGGTACGCGAAACTCGAAAATTTCGGCTATCCGGACCTAACCGATACCAGAAACATGCAACTAAGTCGTATGCTTAGGATAGGTCAGCGCTCGTTAGCTGTGAACCATGATAGTTTAAGTTATCCACGGGCTTCAGCAGTAGGTCAATCGAGTTCATGGCACCGAAACTGCAGAGGGTGTAGGGAGTCCAGAGTATCCACAGGGTCCACAAAATGCATAGTGTCAAGGGGAGCAGGGGTTTGCCTTGGACTTTTAAAAACTTTTTTCTAAGATTCTCCTTACACACCTAAAAGCATGTTTTCTACACGCTAAAAGTCTTAAAATGTCAAAATAACTGGATAAGAAGGAATTTTGGCTGAGTTCCTTCAGTAAATTTCATCCAAATGCTAGGCACGGGCTTTCTGACAAGAACCATGAAGCAATAACGATAGATACAACTATTTCAGACAAACATGGAAACCATAGTGGTGCAGTCCGACCAACTGCGCTCTTCTCTCAACAGCCATGTCCCAGAGTTTGATGTTTCCAACCTTTCCAATCTCAGCTCTTACCTTGAAAATATTGAGGCATTAAAAAAAGCAGTCATAAACAACCAAAAAAGCCAATTTTCAGACCCAACTACAGTCCCAGAATGACCAAATTGAGCACATCCAAAGGCTAGCGGCCGCAGAGGAAGCTGTCCAAAAGTCGGATCTACCCAAAATAATCTCTTCTCTGCAGGAAGCCACTAGCAAGCAGAACGCTCAACTAGAACTCAAAATAGAGCGTGCAATCTCCCAGTCCATACTACAATTGTCCAAGGATCTCGAGTCAATCAACTCCAACCTCAACCAGTCGTCCAGCCAACCAGAAGTAGTCTGCAGTCAAGAAGCTGATCTGAAGAAATGCTCCGCCAAAATTGGAGAAGTGCAGCGCTCTTTCAACCAAACCAAGTTGGCTCAACAAAAAAGCAAATATTTGTCCTGTTTCGCTGACCTGGAGAAAAGTGCCTTTAGTTTGGATGCTAAAATTAAGCAAATGAGGCAAAACCAATTCAACAAGGCTAGAAAAGAGCAGAGATTGCTGATGAATTTGTCCGGCTTTGAGAAATGGCTGGACTTGGTGGAAAAAGATGCGGAAGACGTGTTGATCTCGACTAGACTGGACTGGCATGAGCGCCAGAACAAACTGGTGGAGCTGAAGGACAAATGCTTAAGCCGTTCAAAACTGGTCTCCCGATTAGAAGTTTTTGAATTTGAGGATGGAGAACAGAAGCAACTGGCTGAGAGAAGTTGTCAGAGGTATAAGCTATTGCTCCACAAGTTCAACACTTTGAAGCTGCCAACACCAAAAGTGGTGCCAACTCGTGTGGAGACTTGGAATTTACCTTCATCTTCCACTGTAGCCTCTGAGGTGGGAGAATTTTAGTTTTTCAAGCTTTTATGCAGAGACTGGACACTACTAGGGGTATAAGCCGCCTCCAAAATAGTAACTCAGAGGGGAGTAAAGGCTGAATCGGGAGGGAAAGGGAGTAATAGGAGGGCACTCATTTGAAGGGCCATTCACCTTACAGGACCAGGGTGCCTCTAGATGCATATATTTCTCAAGAGCATTGCTCGGACTCATCTCGCAGGTAAGTGTGTGCACGCATCTCTAACTCTCAAGTCCCCTTCCGGAGATACGCACACAAACATACCTGAGACATAAATCACTCGAGAACAAGCTGCGGATGCATGAAAATAGCATGTATGCCAGAGCTTGTTTATGCGGTAGGTCCTCGCAAGGGAAACTATGTTCAAAATCTTCTCTTTTCCTACAGAGTGGCCCCTTACTTGTCCCTTGCCCTCCCTTATACAGCCCTTCTTCCCAATAAAATATGGTTGAGTAGCCCTTTATGCAGAGTAAACCCTTACTTGTCCCTTGCCCTCCCTTATACAGTCGAACCTTGTTAAACTGGCACCCCTAATTCAAAAAAATGTGTTTGTGGCATTGTGTTTTTGACCTATGTTTTGCTGGTGTCTTCTGGGCATGTTATATACCAAAACGTAGCCTAGAATCTAAGCTAAATTTTGGTATATAACATGCCCAGAAGACACCAGCAAAACATAGGTCAAAAACACAATGCCACAAACACATTTTTTTGAATTAAGGGTGCCAGTTTAACGAGGTTCGACTGTACAGCCCTTCTTCCCAATAAAATATGGTTGAGTAGCCTTTTATAAAGAGTGGCGCCACTTTGGCCCTATTCTTTCCCCTTTCCCTCCCAATACAGCCTTCAACCCCACTATTATTTTTAAAACTCAAAGTTTCTTCGCAGGCCTTCACCACTCCAAGCTTATAATGCAGTAGAGGGATCTTTGTAGAACGATAAACAAAACCTCCAAAGTGAATAAAGAGCAGATACTAAAAATATAGATAAACAAGCAAAAAAAAGTTGAGCAAGACAACTGAAAGAATTGCCACATAGGTTGGTCGTAATGACTAGAAGGTGCCCACTTATTGGAAAATGCTTTCTTGATAGAAGATGTACGCAATATTCGGTTTAACGACACCCAAGGCCGAGGTGATGTTAAGTCGAGAGCTATCTGTACATTTTGTGGAGCCTCACACTAACTAGCTGAAACCACTAGTAATAGTAGTTTTTCAATAATTAAATGTTTTAGCCTTCATTGGCCTCCTCAAGCACATTTTCTGAGCGAGCAGAAGAATGGGTAGATGACTTGGACAGCGATTTGGCTTCCATCCAGAGTGAAGTGACCAGAGCAGAAGCTTTGCACTTTTCCAGAGCCTCATCTTTGGAAAAGGCTCATTCGGTATCCCAGCTGTTTGTGGAAGCTTCTAATTTACTGGCTAAGGTAGACCAAGGTTTTTTGTGTCTATAATCCTAACTGAAACAATTCACAGGGTGAACTATCCCTAAACGCAATAGAAAAAGAAATTGATGCGGTGATTGAGGCCATTAACCAGGTCAAATGCCGGTATAATACAAATCAACTAAAGCCTCTTCTAGAGGCTCAAGAAGATGCTAAAGTCTTTAAGGTAATCATTGGCCTATTTAACTGAGCAGGAACATGTTATAATGTAACCAAATGTTTCAGTCCTACGTCAAACAGCTAGATTTTCTCAAAGAAGAGCTCAAAAAACTGGAAGAGTTGGCAGGTCAACACCAGCAAGAAAAACAGCTACACAAACTGGTTAAAGTGCTCAAAAAAGAGAAAAATTTGTCCAAGGTCTAGGAGTTATCTCTTTAGAAAAAACTGCCTTAACCGCAAAAGGACCGGAACGACTCGCTTTACCGCTTTTAGGGTACTAAAATAGGCAAGGGGCGGATGGGGACACCTACCGTATATAACCTCTATTAATCCTCCCCCCTCTCTCGTCACCACGGTCGGTGGTCAACCATTTTTTACGGCTCAACCAACAATTGGGTGCTGACATCATACTCAAAACTGTAGCCCTGGATGTCAGCTACATTTTTGAGTATGGTGTCAGTACCCAATTGTCGGGTGGTTGAGCCGTAAAAAATGGTTGACCACCGACCGTGGTGACGAGAGAGGGGGGAGGATTAACAGAGGTTACCGTATTTAACTCTAATAAGCAGGCTCCCTTAAATTCAAAAAAAATGTGTTTGTGGCATTGTGTTTTTGACCTATGTTCTGCTCGTGTCTTCTGGATGTGTTATAACCAAAATGTAGCCTAGATTATAAGCTACATTTTGTTATATAACATGCCCAAAAGACACTTTGTCGGGTGGTTGAGCTGTAAAAAATGGCTGACCACCGACCGTGGTGTCAAAAGAGGGTGCCCGCTTATTGGAGTAAATACGGTAATAGGATATTTCTATTAGCTATATAGAACTTTTTTGACTCTAAAGCGATATACCCCCCCCCCTCTCCAATATATTTGCGGCAAAATTTTTGCCTTATGATGTCAAAAACGTAAAAGTGTAAGTCTTGCAGAAATTCCACGACTCCCTCTCAGCAGAAATAGAAGATGAAACGGCTCTTCGAGTCAACTACGAGCAACTAATGAACAATTTGGGAGTGCTGGAGACGGAAGTTCTGTCTTCTACTTCCGCTGGCCGTATTCCCAACACCAGGGACTGTCTTTCCAACGTGGAATTGGAGTTTGAGCTGCTCAAAAAGCAGTGCCGAGCCTCGAGAAACTTTGTGGAAATTAGTGTGGATGGTTCAAGAAGTGCTTCGCCTACCAGGAAATCCAAGATTATTTTAAAGATCACCAACACAGTCACCACCTTAAACCAGGTAGTGGAGGATGAGTTGAAAAAGCAGCTGGCTAAAAGGAAGGCAGATAGATCTGCTTCTGAAGTCGAGTTGACCTTACTGCACAAGAAATTGTCCAAGTTGAGCGACTCCACAATGAAAATGTCCATAGAAAGTGAGCAGGTCTCCCAACGCCAGACTTCAGAACCTGTACTAACCTATGAAGAGGAAGATAGCAGCAGATATTTGGAGGACTGGACGTCGAAATTGCCGACAGAAACTGTGTCAATGAACTTGCATGTGATGAGAACATCTGAAGGGACACTGGACTCCACAGAAGATGTGTACAAATGTGAAGCAACTTTGAATGACGCTCCTAGAGTGGTGGATGACGGGCTGCGTAAAAGCAGAGTAGGTGATTAAAAATAGATTTGTTGAACATAAATTCATGTTTAGGAGCCACAAGAAAGTGCGGAAAGAATAGATGCAACAGATTACACCTCTAAGACGCCTGTGGATGACCACATCACTCGTTTAGCTCAAGAATTAGCAGTAAGCTTTGAAAATTTAACTATGCCCCCTTCAAAAAACGTTTATACTGTCATAAGCACCCCTCCAACCCCCAAATGTGATTTCCGCTAAATATGTGTCTTCTCCATCCCTTATCCACCTAGTCCAGAGCTTCTTTATGCGGTAGAGCCCAATTAGCAAAACTATGTTCAACATGTTCTCTTTTCTTGAGTGGACTCTCCTTAGAAAGTGGCCCCTTACTTGTTGTCCCTTCTCCTCCCTACAGGGAGGTTATACTACCGTAGTACAGTTAACGCCTCGAGTTAACGCCACCTTAGTGGCAATTCGCAAAGTTGTCGTCCAATCAATGTATAATTGTAAAAGCTTTTAGCAAACGACCAAATTTATTATGAAGAGGCCGAAAAATTTTGTCTACAGAAAATTCAAAATTTAGTCATACGAACTGATCAAAGACACAACTAAGAAGACCGTAGATGTCAACAGGACAAGCCAAGAAACACTTGCAAGGCTTGAAAGCACCATAGAAGCAGAAGAAGGGGTGCTTCAAGACCCACATGCATCTATTGAACAGATCAGAGATGCCATTCACAACTGCCAAAAGAGTATTGCTGAGGCGGAACATCACTTGGCCACTCCACAGTCAACACAACTTGGAGAAGAAATCAGGCAAAAAGTGGCCAGATTAAGAGTGGCTGTTGAAAGACTCACTGAAGAGCACCAGCAAGCCACAAGAATTAGCAACAATTTAGACGAAGGTCAACAACTTCTCAACCAGCTGAATACAGTGCTCAGAGATACTACTAAAGGGCCTCTTCCATTAGATTCTGCGATCTCAGTGTTTAAAGAATTGGAAGTAAAAATTCATGTAAAAAAGAGAATATGAGTGAAATTTGAGAATTTTAAGGCACTTCAACAGCTTGTGGAGAATATGACAGAGAATAAACAGCAACTTCAAACCGTTGCTGTGGAGTTGCCGATTGTCGCAGAAATGAATAAATCTATGGAGAAATATGGTGTATGTTTATTTTATTTGAACCAATTCAACACGCACTAAAGAGAATATTTGAGAAAAGACACCTCACCGGTGCTCTTTTAGTTGGAAACAATAACGCATAACGACCATGCCCCCTCCCAATTTTCGACAAAGAATTTCAAAACGTGTTATCAAAACGGGGAGTGGCTCATTCTCCACCCTTTTTTAAACCTCTTTTTTATGTTAATAATATTTGCCTTCAGCCTCACATTTAGCTATAAAGGCTTCCAAAACGGTAATTAATCCTGTTGCTCTTTTTATCCGCCACTCCCAAAGCTTACGTCTATAAATCACAAATTTACTATACATGTAAGGAATTTAGTGCAGAATCAAACTTTTTTTTTCAGGTAATCAAGGAAGAGTTCAAAACAGAACTAAACCAGGAAAAAAAGTTTTCAAAGCAAGTGGCTGAGCTGCAGAAGAAAATTTACCATGAAAGTTTCTTTAAAAATCATCAGGATGTGACAGCTGAGCTTGACAGCTTAGAAGCAGAAGTTGAAAAGAACCCAAAAAAATATGTGCTGCATGACAAAACTCAAATACAGCACCTCTACCACCAAATAAAGCAAAGGCTGCAGACAGAAGAGAAAAGGCATATAGAAGAAAAAGTGTCTTTTTTGATGGAAAAGTTAACAAAAATTCAAGAAGAAAGCACTACAGCAAAGACCCCAACAACTAAGAGAAGGAAAAAAGACCAAGAAGAACCAATCAAGCGTGTAGAGAATAGAAAAGTCCATATTGAAAGACTAAAAAGGCATATTAAAGAGCTTGAATCAGACCTACTTCCATCTCTAAAGATACTCAGAGAAGAGGCCTCTCACACGAAACAAGAAAATATGGAAGTGGAAAAAAAAGAAAACCACGCAATCCAACTGATGCACAAACTTAAGGTAAGAATGTTAATTAACAAATATCTTTGATCAATACCACAAAAAATAAATAAAAAAAAATATTTCAAATAGCGTAATCAAATGCAGCGCCCATATACCCAGTTATATATTAAATAACACAACAACTCAGTCTTTAAGATAAACTAATAAGAAGCTAGGCTGCAAGCTAGGAAGCAAGGAAGAGGAGCTACCAAACAATTTTTTATTTAAACACATCAAAAAACATCAATCAATTTTTAATCAATATTTCCTACAAAAGACCAAAAGCTCACATCGTCTGTTCAGCAATAACAATTTCTCGTTTATAAAAAAAAAGAAAAAGTAAATTCATTCATATCAAATCTTGTTCAGAATACACCAATTAGTAATTAAAAAAGGATTAAAGAAGCTAAAAATATAAAAAAATTGACCAAGTGGATATCCACCTGGTTCAGTTTTTTAATTGTAGGTGTAAGTACAACTGTAGGTTTAACTGTAGGTTCAACTATGGGTGCAGGTACAACTGTAGGTTTAGCTGTAGGTTCAACTATGGGTGCAGGTACAACTGTAGGTTTAGCTGTAGGTTCAACTATGGGTGCAGGTACAACTGTAGGTTTAACTGTAGGTTCAACTATGGGTGCAGGTACAACTGTAGGTTTAGCTGTAGGTTCAACTATGGGTGCAGGTACAACTGTAGGTTTAGCTGTAGGTTCAACTATGGGTGCAGGTACAACTGTAGGTGTAGCCATCAGCCAAGAAATTAATTCATTGATCAATAACCACCATGCATTTAGGCTGAACTTGAAAGCAAGGAAGAGGAGCAGGCGACCGTAGATCACTTCATGCAGGCAGTGGATGAGCTAAATCTTCTAACTTCTGAGCCAATTTCTGCTCCCAGCACAACCACACTAGATACCGACGCTGCGCAGGCCGAACTTCAGGCCTTAGAAGCCAAAGTTCTGCTTCTCAAAGAAGTGATATCCAAGGCTGAAGAAGAGCCAAGTGTTGAACTGACCAAAGAAGAGCAAATGATGACTGTAAAAAGTGAAGAGAATGCTAAAGACTATTTGAAAAATTTACTTGACAAATGCGCTCAACTTCAACGCCAGTTGGACCTGGTGGCAGAGCTAGAGAAACAAGACAAAGCTCTGAAAGACAAAATCAATGCACTTGGAGAGGATGTGAATTCTATTCTCTCACATTACCACCACTCGCCACAGTCTCTTTTAGCAGCTGAAGACGACTTAAGAAGAGCGGATTCAGTCAAAGCTAGACTCAATGAAGCAGACCAACAGCTAGAAGTATTGAAGAAAAAATGGACTGGCACTCAATTGCATCAACAACAACAACAGCAAAGCAGCAAGCTATTAGAAGATACTGAGCAGACTTTGACTCAGCTAAATGCCCAACTACTTGCAGTCACAGTTGCCCTCAAAGACAACGTTGAAGTTGCCAAAAATCAAGAGGCTGAAAAAACCAACATCCTAGATACCATCAAAGATTTATCAGGTCAGGCTCAGAATGTTCACAATCTTGAAGATGCCAACCAGAAATCAGCTGAGCTTCAAAAGCTGCATAAGAAAATTGAGCCATTAAAAGAGCAGCTTATTGAACTTGAGCAGCAGGCTTCACTTTCAGCCAGTGCTTTTGTTGGGCCAGTAGAACTGGAATCTGTCAAGGAGAACTTAGATGGCTTAGCCAATCTTTTAAATAATGAAGAGATGGATGCTGCCAGAAAGCTCAACAATGCCGCTGCAGCTGCCCACATTCAACAGGAAGCTGCCAGTCTTGGCAACAACATTCACAAAGCAGAGAGACTTGATTCTGATCCAAATGCCACAGAAAAAGACTTGCAGATGGCAAAAACTATTTTAGAAGAATCCAAACAACATTTGGACAAAATGCAACATGTGGCTGATTTGCTGGATTCAAATGATCCAGAGGCCAATCTGATCCGAAACCAGGCTTCAAATCACCAATCACAGCTTGGCGAGACATTATTTATTCTACTGCAATCTGTGCAAGATCGATTGGATGCCATCCAAGCATTCAATCAAGGCAAACAAAAATTCCAGTCCGAGTTGACTAACCTTGAGCAGCAGCTCTTACAAAACAACAGACAGACTAGTGAACAGCTGCAAGAGTTGCTGCTTAACAACCAAAATCTGCTGCCACAGCTCAGCTCTCTGCAAACTCTGGCTGATTCTATTAAGCCTATGCTAGAGCCAAGTGCACAAGTGGACAGCCTTCAAAATCAACAAGCAAATTTGAACATGCAAATAAGAAAGGCAAGAGATGCAGCTGCTGAAGACGAAAAGCATCAAGCCGCTGTCCACATTTACACCCACCAGCTAGATGCTATCGAAGACCAGTTGAAAAAGGCTGAGCATGAATTTGTTTTGCTAGTGCCAACAGTTGATAATCTCAATGCATTCACAACTGAACTACTGAAGCCAGTGCTCGAGCAATACCAACAATCCTTTGAGCAGACTGCTACTGCACCACCAACAGAAGATTTGAAACGGCGCAAACAAGACATCAAGAAACAAACAGCCAAATTGCAGACCAAAGCTGAGGACCGACTGAAGAATGCAGTGGAACAAGATGAACTTGCTGGCCGCCTTAACAATCAAATTGGACAAAATGAAGTTGTTTTGGCCGACCTTCTTAGACGCTATGAACTGAAGCCACAGCCAATAGATCAAGCAGTAGAGGATCTCAAGTCTCTTGAAAACATTCGCCAAAGTGTTATCGGTCTGCCGTTAGATGAAGTGAGTGACAAGTCAGTGCGTGAAAATCTCTCCAGCCGTGTTCAGCCATTGCACATTGAAGCTAATGTAAGCTTTTAAAAAATCTACCTATTTGCAATTACCTGGTTTCTTTCTTTGTTTCTATGTCAATTAGGCAGCATCTTATTCTACGGATATTTTGTACACAAAAGTATATATACGAGTTGTCTAATTTGGTCTTTTTCAGGAATTTGTTCAATGCCTTGCACAAGAAATTGAAAGTAGTCAACAGCTTGAGGCCAACTACAATGCTCTAAACAAAGGGCTTAGCTGGACTGAAGCCGAGTTAGCTGCACTAGCAAAAGCAACCACCGATGAACAACTACTGCTGGCAAAGAGTGCTGATCTAGAGCAGTCTATTGAAGTGCTAAGAAAAGATTTGGACAAGATGAATATCCAACTTGAAGCAAGCCCATTGAAGCTAGTTCAAACACCAGCAGCAGACATCAAGAAGCAGGCCGTCAGCAGTCAACTGAAACAAAAGATTGATCAGCTTGACCATGCCAATAAGACCAACACCAAAAAGGCATTGCACAGTCAGAAAGTGGCTACACTCACTCCCCAGTTGGAAGCTATTTCTGTTACACTTCAATCAACAATGGATCAGCTAGAAGATTTGCCAAAAATTTCACTCCATCAACAGGAAAGCTGTCTGAGAAAACTGGAAGAAGAAAAGCAAAAGATGCACACATTGCTTGAGAGTATACCTGAAGAAGCTGAAGAGTTGAGAGAAAAGAGCAAATGGCAACTGTCTCGTCTTTCTGATTTCATCAAACGTCTCGGAGAAGCAGTGGGTGACAAGGTTGCAGCTCTGACAGCCTTTTTAGCAGTCAAGTCTGAAGTTGAATCACAGCTAGAGGAAGTTGGCCGTCAATTGGATGATGATCTGTTAGTGTCGGAGCCCAGAAGCATTACCACGCTCAATGCACAGCAGCTGAAAATTGAGAAGTTGCAGCAAAGACTGGCGAATGAAGTGGCTGTGAACAGTCTAGATGATGACAAGAACAAGGAGTTGAGTGACTTAAAGAAAGCACTACAGCTCATCACTCAAAGAATCCAGCATCAGATTGAAGTGAAAAAGGCGGCAGACCAGCTAAGCAACCATGTCAACCAGACCAACACTCACCTCGTCTCATTGATTGATCAGGCAAACAGGCTTTTGAATGATGCCTCTGCAATTCCACAAGCCTATCAACAGCTGGCTGGCCACATTCAACAAGCAGTTGAACAAGCACAAGATCTTGTCCAACAGGAGCCCTCAGCTGCTGACACACTTCTAACCAACATTGCTCAAGCTGGTTTGGCTCAACACAAACTGGATGACCGTTGGAACACTTGGCTGGCATTTGTAGAAGAGCGCAATCTTGCAAACACTCAACTAGATAACGCTCGCAAGCCACTT
>BBSZ01006545.1:0-11854 GCA_000981365.1 Subanguina moxae | reverse complement strand
ATTGTTTTGAGAAAGCAGCAAGCTAACAGGGTGCAGATGGAGGCATACCTTATGGAATATGTTGACATATTGGTTGTTTTGAGAAAGCAGCAAGCTAACAGGGTGCAGATGGAGGCATACCTTATGGAATATGTTGACATATTGATTGTTTTGAGAAAGCAGCAAGCTAACAGGGTGCAGATGGAGGCATACCTTATGGAATATGTTGACATATTGGTTGTTTTGAGAAAGCAGCAAGCTAACAGGGTGCAGATGGAAGCATGAATTTGCCTTGAAGCGTGATTGCATGCTTAGTTATCTCAACCTCTACCTAGAGAAGCCAATCTTTGCATGTCTCACTGCCTTTTAAAACGTAAACAAGACGACTATTTAAAGCTGAAAAAGGTACCCATTCATTCATTTTTGTCTTATAGCAGTCCTCTACAAGGGTTTTAAAATGATTTCCTTGACAAATATATTTATTTTTATTATTTTGCTTTCAAATTGCAAATTCTGTTCAACTAGTTTTTTCCGTCCAATTTCATCGTCTGATGTCAATAAGCCTAAGCCACATTCAATGGAATATAAGTTGCCGGATCAGGCTTCCAATAAGGAGGACAAAAGTAAGTTTTGCTAAATTAAGTCTAAATCTCCTCTGAGTAAGCTTTGCAATTGAACTATAGTTTATAATATAATTCTATTCTACAGGTAACATGTTGTCTCTTGCAGGTAAGCTTTGCGATTGAACTTTTTATTTATTTTTGGTACACTTTTCATAATAAGTTTAATAATAATAATAAAGTTGTTGATTGCTTTTCTTAAGGCTAGGGACTCTTTTGTCCTCTTCAGTAAACCATTTCACGCACTTAGCACGTTCTTCCGGCGAATATTTCATCCGAAAACAATAGTTTTGGGAAAAAATCAAATTCCGAGTAAATTACATAGTGATCAGGTAAAATCCGGGCTCACATCAACGCCTTGTTTACAACGAAAATACATAAAATTTATGCAAAAAAGGCGATATCCTATCATTATAAAAGGCACTGTTTCAGCAAGCGATACAGTCAATATAAGGCGCATTGCAAATCATATTTAAAAAGCAATCGAAAAGGACAAATATCTATAATATTGTATTTTGCAATAATTATTTACGTAAAGAATTTAGGATCAGCTAGTGTGAGTAATCTTTGTCCGGTGAATATGCAATTTAGTAAGTTACGCAAATGCAGGTGTTGTGACAGTGGCTTTGCTAGTTTTATATACGAAACAAAAAATGATCTGCGAGAATTTTACTGAGACATCCTCTCACTTTTTCTTTGTGTCCCCGGGTTAAAAAACTAGTAGTCGCTCTTTAAAACAAATAGAAAGGGTAGGTAAAAAATAGTGCCACAAAAACGCTTCTAAAATACTCTCCTCTTTGAAAAAAAGGGCATTCTCATAATAAGTATATATATACAGCAGAGCCAAAAATTTTAATGAACATTTATATCTTATCTTCAAAATTTAGAAGTAGATGATTCAGAGAGTAAAAAAGTACAACTTTATAGGGATAAAGCAGATAAAGACAGTAAGTTTCTAGATTGTTTTGGATCACTATAAAAAACACTATAAATAAACTAAATGATTTTAACAATTTCGGCAATTTAGACTTGAAAAGATACAAGATTAATGGTGAAGGAGATCGTCGTAAAGCAGAGACGTTTCATGAAGGTGTCGGAGCTCCAGCAAAAATTAGATACCCGAAAGGTCAGTATTTTTACAGAAAGTATTCCAAGATAAACTCTAATGGTTTATATTAACAATAACTTATCTTACATAATCTACGTATTTTAGAAAACAAAACAACAGATAAAATGAAAGGTGATCCCTCTCCTTGTAAAAAAAAAGAAAGCTCCCCTGGCAAACAAAAGGAAAGCCCTTGAAGAAAGGTAGAGAAGACAAACAGTTGCGGAGAACAAGACATACCGTATTTCTTCTAGTAACCCCCCCCCCCATTCAAAATCGTGAAAAAAAAAAGGAGAATTTTTTTTGGAAAACATCAGATCCGCTTTTTGACACATATTTGTTTCCCCCTTCCCACTTGGGTTTATGCTTTTGTTGACCTTCCAGTGTCTTTATATCATCATCATGTTACACTATTTGTGGAAAAAATAAATATTTGTAAACGGCAATGCTAGAATTAGACTTGTTGCAAATAAACAGAAGCAAAATTTAGTTTCACTTATAGTCATGGTAGTGCTTGATCACTTGAAATTCTTACACTCTAAATGTCTGCTTTGAAGGGAGAATAATGGTGGAACAAGTGTGTCTATCTCCTATATATTTACTTAGTTTTCTGATAAGTGATAATGAAGAACACATGTGTAATCATTGATACATCTACCTGAACTCTATGCTCTTGCTGTCTATCCATTTCAGTGGCATGGGGAAGCTAACATTTATAAGGAAAGATGTCTTGGCTGAAACCACAAACTTAGGTCGCACCCAGCGACGGATCCAACTTTTTGGGATGACGGGTTATCAAGATTCGACTGTACTCTAAGTTCTGTAATGCGGCAGTTGCTCACCAACGAATAGAAGCACAATGTGATTGAGTTGTTGGCAAAAAATATTCTCAAGAATCCACTGTTTGCGGGCCGAGAAAGAGTGGTAACAACTTTGGATTATTTTTGGACCAACGGATGTGCTCACTTTTCCCACCAGTCAATTGGTACTAGTCCACACATAGACAGTTAGCTAAAATGGTTGAAGCCAATACAGAAGCTTTAATGGATTCAGCCCAAGAATTGCAACCACTGCCGAGGATTAGTGCCCTTGTAGGTTGTGTAATTCTTCTCAGCACAGGTGTATTTGTGCTAATTGTTTTTCCCAAAGCTAGGAAGGAGAAAGAGGAATGAAAACATTTTCCTTATGGCCTAAGCCTAGAGGCTAACCCTTGTTTTGGGTTCAAGGCTCTTTTTGGGATCATGTTGCCTTAGTCCCCCAGGTGGGAGTCAACTTTTGGTCAGTTTCGAGATTGTGTTCTGGTGGTATAATATAGAAAAAAATTATACAAAATTAGGAGGTTAAACGTAGGAGGAGGAGAAAAGACAGAATTACTCTTCCAAAGAAACAAAAAAGAGAAACTGAACCAGACCAGGGGAACAACTCTAAAGCCAAAATAAAAAATTGAAGAAGTGAATTGAAGAAGATTGAAGAAGTGAAGAAGAAGTCCAATAGGTGCAGTAAGAACTGAGCTTATAAAGGGGGGAATCAATAAACAGCAAAAGGATTATAAATGGAGAAGGGACTGTAAACAGTAAAGGGTGGGAGGGGGTCAGCAAACGGCTTACAAAGGGGGAGGGAGACAGTATACAACAAGTGAACAACAAAAAAATGCTTTTTCCTATTTTTCTTTTCTCTACAGCCCTCGCACCCGCCACAACATCAACGTCTCCTGCAAAAAAAATCAGCGTTCATTTTATATGCATTACTCAACAACAGACAAATAATATAAGCACTAAGAAGAGGAAATTCAACATTAAAATAAAAACGTTATAAATAGAGTTGGCGGATCAAATCTATATATCAAATCTATATAAGCGAACCAAATCCAGATATACAGCCAAAATTCGATATAACGATTACCCGATGTAACGCTCAGCTCGATATAACTGGAAAATTGGTTGTTTTAAAAGACCTAGTCTTAAAGCGATTACCTTTTTTTTGTTTCCTTTCGAAGGATTCTGTGAATGTGTTTTACCCGCTGTAAAAGCTGTTCAACTTTTCCTCACTTTACTTTCCTATCAACAACGATTTCTTTACAATGCATGTGTATCCATGACGAACGCTATTTTAAATAGTGTGTGTACGCCTACGCGTACATCGTAAATAGGCTTTAATACATCTGTTATCTTTTAGATTTAGCACAACCGAAATCCAAAGAAGGATGTCGATAAATTTGAACGAGTAACTTTTTCAAAATTTTGCGTAGATGTTTTCTAAAAACTTTTTTTTATAATATGTTATGGTCTTTTATTTTAGGATTTTGCCTGCACCATCGCAAGCTTCTGATGAATGGGCCACATCCGTGACACGTGATCCCTGGTTTCGAGGTCGTGAAGTAAGTTATCATCTTTTGTGTTACTCAATTTTCATTGAAACATTTACAAAATTAGAAGCTTTTAAGATCAGCCTAGAATTCATGTATTTCATCTAATGTTTAAAAAGTTAGGCATGTCATTAGTGTTTGACTACTTTTATATTGTGAAAATAAAATTTTTGTGGTAAATTTGGTCGACATGCATTTTTGATTGATCAGAGAGCATGAGAAACTTTTTTACTGTAAAGTCTTTTTTTGCTAATTGTTTTGCTAACAAGCAATATTTCTAGACCTCTCTAAAGTCACCGTCAACTGCGATTGTCAGCAAGGAGGCTCCACCTTATGGTCATCGCAGAGGATTCCTACCAAGAACGGCAGAAGTAAGATATTTAGCTCCCTCGGGAGGTTGATTTGTTTAATGATGGTTCTTTCAGGATTTTGGTGATGGTGGAGCGTTCCCTGAAATTCATTTTGCTCAATTCCCTTTGGGTTTTTTTTTACAACCATCGCATGGAATACTTTCGGTTTCCACCCATCTCGTAAAATTCCTCAAGATAATGTTATTTGGCATAAAAAAGCCAAAAAACATTATTTTGGGCATCTTCGCGAGGGTTGTGAAAACCGAAATTATACCCATTTCATTTCAAAAGATATCGTACATTTTTTATTTAGGGATGGGAATGGAGAAGAGCACAGCTAGTAGCATGAAAAATCAAAAAACGATTGCTCTACAATATGATATGGATGGAAAGCTTCGACATGATTTAGTTGCTAGAATTGGGCACGACAAAGACAAGGTGCTATAAAGTTAAGCAACAAGTCATTATCCCGAACCGTATGTAAATTATAGATCATTCACTCGAGACTTGCGGATAGCAAGTCGAAGTTGATTGATGAGAAAGACAACTCCTTCCACAAGCCAGAAGAAGACGTAATATTGCAAACAACTGAAGCCACTAAAAAGGCTTTGGAAAAAATTACCAATGCAAAGGTACATATGTGATCTTCAGTTCATTTGACATGGTTTCTTTTCTAGGTCGCTGCAGCTTTGCCAGTTCAGCATGCTCAGAAGACCGCTCCAGTGCAGTACATCCGTTATACTCCCAGTCAGCAGGCAGGAATGAATGCTGGAGGAGCTCAGCAGCGAATTATCCGTATGGTCGAAGAGCAGAAGGATCCTATGGAACCACCTCGTTTCAAGTTTGTTTAAAAAATTATGTTCAAAGTAGTCAATAGATCTGTTTAGTATAAGCAAGAAAATCCCGCGTGCGCCACCGTCTCCGCCTGCGCCAGTGCTTCACTCGCCGACACGAAAGGTAATCGGTTATTTCGTTTGCTCATTTGTGTCTTTTCATTGACTTGTTTCAGGTCACTGCAAAGGAACAAGCTGACTGGAAGATTCCTCCATGTATTTCTAATTGGAAAAATCCAAAAGGTTACACAGTGGCACTGGACAAACGTTTGGCCGCTGATGGAAGAGGACTTCAGCAGGTCCACATTAATGAAAACTTTGCGAAAATGGCAGAGGCGTTAAGTATCGCAGAAAGAAAGGTAGAAGCTTTTAACTTTTTTGTATGATAAGCATTATAAAGTCCTAGGCCCGTGAAGCTGTTGAAGCTCGTGGTCAAATGGAGCGTCGTATTGCACAGAACAAGAAGACTGAACAGGAAAAGCGAATGCGTGAAATGGCTCAGAATGCTAGGTTAGAATGGTTATTTCGTTCTTCCAGTTTTAATCCTGGAACTATTTAGACAAGCTCGTGCCGAAGTTAAGAAAAGTCGTGCTATCGAAGAAGAATCTGAAGAAGTTAGAGAGCAGCTCAAAGAAAGAGAAAATATCAGGTATCGTCAAATGTTCGCTATTTATAATTCATGTGTTTTCCTTCTAGACGCGACCGCATGGATGACCATAGAAGAGATCGAAACATTGCTAGAAGTCGGCCTGATAAGATCAAACAATTGAATCGCGAAAAAGAACGTGACATGAGTGAGAAGATTGCCTTGGGGCTTCCAGACTCTCGTGCTCGTGCTGGTGAAACTCAGTTTGATCAACGTCTTTTCGATCAAACCAAAGGTCTCGACAGTGGTGGAATCGATGATGAAACTTATGCTGCTTATGACAAGCCCTGGCGACCGCAAGATAATGTGCAGCAACATATTTACCGACCAAGTAAGCCGAAAATGTCTTCTTTAGGAGATTTGAGCCCTTCGTATTAATATTTTAGGTAAGAATATTGATTCCAATGTTTACGGCGCAGACCTGGACAAAATTATCAGCACAAATCGATTTGTGGCAGACAAAGGATTTGAAGGTGGAAATGAGGCAGCTGCTCGTTCGGGGCCGGTTCAGGTTTGTTGTTGCTGAGTGGTGGTTTTCTTAAACTGTAAGAAGTGTTTTCTTTTTAGTTCGAGCAGGCCGATGAAGATATATTTGGTCTTGGAGAGCTCTTGCAGACTGGGACTAGCAAGAAAGACACCGCCTCGTCTAGCAAGCAAAAGCGTGCCGATGAACCTCCAACGACTAAACGAAGCCGGAGATGAGAAAAAAATCCAAAATTCCAATTATTCTCGTTAGTTCATTTATTTTTGTGTTGCCCAAGAAATAAAATCGCTTTATGAGGTGTTGAAAGCCAAACTTAATAACAATTTTGTGTTTAAGAATCATAGGAAGTTGGTTGGAGTAGTCTGCTAAAGGAGTTTTAACAATCCCGTGATTTTGTCTACATCTTCTTGTACTCCGAATATTCCCAGCACAGTTCGAGAGCCTGGAGGGATTTGTGTGTAACCGGCATCTTGGACCTGAAATTTTTATCGTTTTTTCGGTCTAGATCGCAGACAAATCCAACCAGGTATGCATAGAGGCCCTAAAAGCATGCCTATTATTATTTTTACCCTCGTTTACAAAACAAGCTGCATTACTGAGTCTTTGGCCTGCTTGAACAAATCTAGTAATTGCTCAGTGCTTTGCCCTTTCACAACAATTTTTACTTCTCCATGATTTCGCCATGAATTCAACGCTTCGAGCCCCTTAATTATTTAAGATTAAATTGTGTCAATATTTCATACCAAAGCAAACCTCTGGAGACTTTTGAGCGACTCGATAGACTCCAAGTGTTGCATGACCTACTTGTGCTGCCAATTTCCCGACGCCCATTTTCAAGCTCATGTTGGCAACTAAAAAATCATAATTTTTTTATTTTTAGCTGACACTCTTGTGTACCAAAAATCATTTTATGTGTCCTTTTAGTTGGTGCACGAATTGATCGAATCACATCTGCTAAAGTTGAGGTACTTGTGGTTGTTATAGGCTCTGAGCCCAAAACTTTTGCTGCAGCCCGCGATGTTGAAGCTGTAGTGATGATAAATTAGTTTAAAATAGCTCATATTAGAGTACAGAAATTCCTGCCTCCCATATCGTCAGAGATATCTTCTTGCTGGTCTTCTTCCCCTTCGATGTCCGACTGATTGGAAAGGTCTTGTGATTGTGGCTTAAACTATTTTCAAAATTGTGCATTTTAAATTTGTGACAAATTACCAGAGCAAATCTTCAAAACAAATTTGAAAGAAAAGCATGTATCCTTTCTGCTTATACAACAAAATTTATTTAACTAACAACAATTTTCCGGTTGTTCTCGATGGTAAAATGCCATCGAGAAATGATTTTTGAACTTTGCAGTAGAAACTATATTTTTTGGAATTTTTTTTCTGAGGCTTTCTAATGGGCGAAATGTTCTCAGGAGTGCTAATTAAAAAACAGGATTTGAAAAAATGGCTTGTTTGCTGAGATATGGCTGTGTCTTTGAATTTTTCGAAGCTTGAACATGCCTAGGTGGGACACTGGCATTTTTTATTGGTGACCTTCCAGCTTTAGGTAACAGCTGACCAACCAAGCCTCTTTTTAAACTCCTGCTATCAAATTTGGACATCTGAGGTTTTTGCTTGCTGCTATGCCTCAGAAAAATAATTATAAAACATAGGATGTCTATTGATAGGTTAAAAAATTACTATCTCTAGGTCATTCTTCGTCCTTGATTGCTTCTAAGATCCTCTTGGCAGATGGCGTTTACGTTTGCAGCCTTCTGCTATTTGGTTGCATTAATTGCTGTGGCATTTTGCATCTTCTTTGCCATTTATACTGTAACTTTCTTTGAAAATCAGGTTGATTTTACAAAAAGTCTTTTTTTAGGTAATATGCGTCGATGAACTCCGTACGGACTACAAGAACCCCATTGAGCAGTGCGAAAACTTAAATCAGGTCAACAAACTTTTAACATTTATTTTGGCAATGTCATGCTTAAAAGATTGCGGAAGGTAGCGGTTGTTTTTAGAGAGCATTACATTTTACCTTCATTTTTTCAACTTTTGAGCCGTTTTACTTACGCCATTCTTTTTTTAATTTTAGAGAGGGTGTGGTTTATTTGCCTGGACCCCTTTACTCTCGATATAAGACTGGTCTTAAATATTTTTTAGTTGATCCTACCGGAATATGGCATACATATGGTATTCTCTGCTCTATTTCTTTGCTCGTTTCAATTGTTCGCTATCGTGTGGAATGCTCCTCTAGTCGCCTATCACGTACATCGGTCAGCTCTTTGTTAAAAATGGACAACCTATTCATAGTAAAGTGTGCTGTTTAGATATGTGAATAGACCAGTAATGTCCGGACCTGGAATCTACGATCCTACCACTATCATGAATCACGACCAGCTACAAAAGGTGTCAAGAGAAGGATGGATCAAGTTGGGTTTTTATCTGCTCTCCTTCTTTTACTATCTCTATGCGTTAGTTCTTTTATATTGGTGGCTCTCGTGCTTGTAAAAAATACGGGCTAATCAGGCCTGTGCTAGCCTCCGCCGTAATCATTGCAAACAAGTTTGACAAGTTTTGTTTGACAATCAGACATTTTTAAAACAATATTGGATACTTAAAATTTTTCTGTTGGTTAAACTATTTTTTATATTTTGTATGTTTTTTGGTCGGCGTTGTATGAGCTTTCACCCACCAGTCCAATTGGCATTAACAATTATGCTTTTCAGAATGATCTACACGATGGTCACTACTTGAGGCTATAGAAGCATGGCAAGAAAGCAGATTCCTCGAATATTGAACTTATGACTTTTGTGTTATCCAACTGTATTGGTCCGGCATTGACTTAGCTCGTCTTTGTTCTCTGTCTATTATTTAATGTTAATGCAGGGTTATTCAACAATTATGGAACTTTGTTTCAAAACATTTTCTTTGATATCTGTTTATATAGACTAATTCAGAGTTTGATGATTTTTTTTGTTATACAATGTTGAGGTTGTCAGACAACAGAAAGGACCAAGCATTACATACCAGAGAAATCTCATCAAATTCTGAGTCGATTTGTAAAACGAAATTTCAAAAAGGGCTTTCAGAAAAAGTTATGCTCAAAAAAAAGCTCCATAATTTTTGGATAACCTGTAAATCTTTTTTTGTAAACGTAAATCTTCTGGTTTCTAAATAGTTTTTAGTATTTGTTTGGCAAAAGTGCGTTATTTGGTCACCTGCTAAAAACCAATATAAACTTATTTTTTGAATGTTTTATTCTGCGTAATGTATTTTAAACGTGTTTTACGAGAATTTCACAAAAAATGCTCAAATTTTTTTGTGGAAGCACCTAGAAAATGCATTTGAAAAGCATCACGCAGGATAAAACACTCAAAAAATAAGTTTAAATTGGTTTTTAGTAGTGACCATATAAAACATTCTGCCTTTTTTGTTATTTCTGTGCTGATTTTCCAACTGTCTTGTTCAACTTTAATTTCAACTTTTTTTGCCATTTTTGCAACAAAGATATTGTTTTATTTTCTATTGAAACCATGTGTTCTTGACTTATAAAGTTGTAATAGTCAAAATTGTAATAGTTCTGAAAACCTTTGGTTTTGTTTTATGAAAATTAAAAAAACACACACCATAAACACAATTATATTTTTTTAAAAAGGGTATTGGAAAATCAACAAAAAAATGAGAGCAGATAATTGGAAAAGCTAAAGCGTAATTTATTCCTGAAGTTGCCACCTAAACTACATGGTAACTGGAAGAGGAGCTCTTCAAGTCCGTAAACTCTGGGCTAGAAGAGAGAGAGTAGCTGGGAAAAACACGGTTGAACTAATGTGATGGCTGGCTGTCCGAGTTTTGAAAAAAACTGGTCTGGTTTGTCCAGGAGGTAGGCTGGAGGTGAAACTTTCTTTATGTATAATCCAATAGAGTCAAAGTTTTTTGTGAATAAATTTCATGACTTTCATTAGTTAAAGTAATAAAAACCATTAATCGTTTTTGCTCTAGAAATATTTATTATAGGGAATGCAATAAAGTCTGCGAAATCGCAAATATACAATTCCACGAGTTTACCAGTTAGAAAGTGACGAGTTGTTGGTTAGCTAATAAGATCTCCAGAATATGTTTAAAACATCTATTTTTGAGGTATTTGGCGTTTTGCTTTATTTGAATCATACAATTATTTTAAATTAAGATCACTTCTTATTCAATAAAGTAATCTAGGAAACGACGAAAAATCTTATGGGTGTGTGTATGTCGGACTTGTGGATATTTAACTTGCGGCAATTTTTCAAATTATCCTAGTTCTTCTAATAAGTACGACCCTCAAAAATCTTAATATTGACTCGAAATTTTCCCGATATTGGAGCATTTGAAGGGTCAGCTCTTATGAGAAGAGATAGGGTATTCACTTGCACAATTTTTATTAGTAATTTTGCATAAAAAGTATCTTCACTTTCTAATAGTTGATTGCATAATTGTGTAATGAATGAGAAGCCAAGTGTAAGGACACAGCAAGATGCCTTACGCAAGCGAGCAGCCGGACAGCATGCTCTATATTCAAATTGGAGGTGAGTCATTTATTGTGCATAAATCCTCGTCGAGTTAAAAATGGCGAATTTATATGTGTTTTCATTTTCAGATTTTTTAAGTACTCTATGCCCTTTTTCTTGATGATCGGTGGTGGTGCATTTGTCCTGTATTACGCTCAAAAGATTCGAATTGAATTCCGTCAGGTGAAATCTGAGATGGATAGAAGTGATGCATTGGTTAGTTTGTTTCTTTCACTTGCCCGTGTTACACACATTGGTTTTGTTTCAGAAAGAAGAGCTACAAAACAAAGGAGTTGGTGTCAAACAGAAAAGGCCGCTTGTCGAGCTGCTTAAGGTTGCTTCTGATTGAATATTATGCTTCCGGTACTACTGTATTATACCCCCTGAGCATGTCCCTTTAAACGTCGCCTGCATAAAAGGGCCGAAGGGAGCTTGCGAGCCAGAGATGAGCGCGCAAACTTACCTGTGAAAGGAACCGAGCAAGATTCTGGAGAAATAAAGGCATTTCAAGCCTTTTTTTCTATAGTTCATTGAGAAAAGCACTGCAATGAAAATGGAATGCTTGCATGCTAAATATTTTCTCGAAAATTCTTTTTCTTCGACTTTCTACGATAGAAAAAAGTTGGGTTCTTATGGCTTATCTGGCCGCATTTTATAAAATTTTTTGAATTGACTTCAAAAAACAACCCTAGGCATAACTTTTGCATGAGTATGAGCTATACGCTGAGTCTCGAATGACCTACGCTGAACTATCTTGAACCCAAGTTTTACTCTCTAGCTGCCCATTAATTTCCGTTGTAGCCGTAGTTTGAAGTCTTTCTAGCAAGACTATTAGAGACTTGGCAAATTTCAGGATCTCGACAAACTGAACGTTGACAATTGGGAAAATATTCGTGGTCCAAGGCCATATGAAGATAATAAGGAATATATACAGAGCAGGT